>JBBPMW010000023.1:0-25956 GCA_038090535.1 Tylopilus alboater | reverse complement strand
GAATACAAGCTAGACCAGATTATTGCTGACAAAAGAGAAGAATTGGACAAGAATATTATTTGGGTGCAGGAGAGGTATGGAGTGCTATGAGATTAGTGTTTGACTACTGTCTGAATGCTATCTACCTGGAAAGGTACCTTGTAGTTCAGTTAGGCTTGAATTTGTGTTTGGGGTTAAGGAAGTTCAAGTTGCTCAGGTATTTGACTGGATGGAGTAATGGTGGTCATAGATGTAGTAGCATAATGTTCTAATCAACAAAGTAATCCACATGATGCTTAGTCAGCTATTATTTTAACTCCTCCACCACTATGCATCAATGTCTTTATCTTTCACCATCACTTTACATGACCACCAAACAAGAATTGTGCATCTTCTTTAATGTTCAAATATCCAGAAATGTTCTTACACTAGAAGTTGAGAATCTATTGAATGAATGGCCAACCTATGTCATCCATTTCACTCCTGAACAGCCTGGCCCACTTATAAGTATCTTTAATGCTCTTTTTTCACTCAGGACTTATAGGAACATTCTAAAAGCTTATCTTATGCCTTAAAAATGCATTCAAGTACATGTATGCAGAAGATTCCAATGACAATGATGAAGATGAGAAAGCACACACCTGGCAAGAAAAAGTCACATGGCACAAGTATTATCATCAAAATGTCAATGTAATGAGTTGTCTTTACATAGTCCACCACCATCTACTGAC
Source organism: Tylopilus alboater (assembly GCA_038090535.1). Taxonomy (NCBI): domain Eukaryota; kingdom Fungi; phylum Basidiomycota; class Agaricomycetes; order Boletales; family Boletaceae; genus Tylopilus; species Tylopilus alboater. The sequence continues at coordinate 25,246 of JBBPMW010000023.1, read as the reverse complement.
TATTTCCATCATTAGGGACACTTGTAATGACCTGGGCATCCAGTTCAAGAAAGCCATTCCCATTCCCATTGTTCTGGAAGGCATGCTCAACAATTCTGTTTCTCTTAAGCACAAAATCCAGGTCATTAATATAGCAAGTGACAACAATGACAATGACAATAACAACATGTCTTACATATGGCCCTCTCTTTATTCTGTGTGTCAATTTGGTCCAAATGTTCTGCTTCACACTTTGCATGCTATTACCACCTTTCCAGCTTCCCTCAAGGTTGTTACAGATTGACAGACACTTGCAATAGACTCTGCTCACACTCAAATCTCTGTATTTTTAGATAGATGCTCAATAGAAACTTAAAGTATATGTGTGTAATATTTGTAATGTCTGAGTCCACTAAGACTCTAAAGTCAGACAGTGGTGGAGCACTTCAAAGACAGACATTGATATGTTGTGTATTGTTTGAATGGTATTTACATGTTAGGCCATCTGTCTGCTCTCCTATCTGTATGATATATGCTACATTTCATTTCTGACACACAGGTGGAGATGTAGCAGAATGCCAATGACATTGACATAACATAACTGTGACATTAGCAAAGAGTGACAAATGTGACAGGATATATCAGGCAAGTTCATATTTCTGCAACTTTTTGTGATGTAGAAATCAAGTTAACATCAGCATGCTTGAAAATCCTCAAAAGTTTATTTAAGCAAAAGTTTATGGCTATGATGCTACTACAGGATATATGTATGTACAATTCCATGACAGTGCAGTATATGCACACACAATGCATAGCCAACAACAAGGCATGCAACTGTAGTGGAGTCAGCAACAAGGTCAAGGAAATAATCTACAAGAACTGTCATGATGACACAAAGAACCAGAAACAAGTCAGAATTGAGTGTGGAATTGGCAACCAGTGATTAGGCAAAACACCATGTGGGAGAGTTGAAGAAGGCATAGCTATAGTTAGAGGACCAGGCATAGTGATCATGGCTGAAATTTGTTAACACTAAGTGTAGTAACTAGTCTTCAAAGAGTCAAGTCAAGGAGCCAGGTGATGATGATGGTGATAAGGAGAAGGTGGAAAGTCTTGCTATCCAGATTGACAACTAGACTTGTGGATGAAGCTAGAAACTACACTTGTATTGTATAAAACTAGATGAGGATCTATCTAGTACAAGGCGCAAGTTATATATTGGATGGTATGGAGTATGAAATGGTGAAGGAATGCCATCAGAGAAGGAAAGTATCCAAGGAATGAAGGAAGAGCAAAGCAGAACAGGAAGTCAAAGTACATACATGAATAGGGAGTGGAATGATGACAAAAAGGAGAAATGAAGCAGAACAAGATCAGGATCAAGAAGAACAAGATAGAAGATCAGAAAAGAAAAGTAGTGGCATCCTTACTGTAGTTTCTCCAGTCCTTTACATCTACCACTGACTGGATCCAATCCAATTCTCTAGTGTAGTTTTCACATGCTACAAAGTCTGGGTATAGCTTCATATCAGTTAGGACTGTAACATTATCCTCTATGTTAGAATGAGGCACTGACTTGTTCACTTCAATCAAGGTTGATGGCAGTGCAGAAGGCCTCTGAGTGTCCACAGCTCCAGCAGAATAGGCAGTGGTGACTAGGGCAGCAGCCTTGTATATGTCCTGGGGTGGCAGTGTTGCAGTACAGACAAATGTACTGGAAATACCAGATTCAGATGTAGGAGAGGCTTTGGCATTCAAAGCATTGAGGGGCAGGTTAGCAGGAAGGAATAGGGGGCCCTTGACTAGGAGGGGCTGGAGGTGGTGAAGGAATGGGAGGAATGGAAGACCCAGCTGGACTCTTGGTGGATTGGGCAGAAAGGGGTCTTGAAGAAATCCTAACTATAGGTGTAGATAGAGCTATATTGGGGGTAGCAGTGTGCATATGGATAAAGAACCTGCCATTGACACAATGAAGGGGGGTGGTCATGGGGGCAGTACTGGAAGTGGGAGAGATGTCCTCTTCCTAGGGCAACTGGACTGGATTGGGGCTAGGATGTTCAGCAACTCTGTTATTGCCTCCCACTCAATCTGATGCTATTGAGAATGAATCATTGCTATTAGAGATGGAAGATGATGAGGGTGGTCCATCTGGGACAGAAGAGTTGTCTTGTCCTTGGACTATGTCAAATCATCATTGCCACTCAGCAGTGAGAGTGTGGAGGACCAGAACCACTTTTCACTCATCTGTTATTTCATACAATATTGAGTCCATTTTCTTTGGCTTTTGGGTGTTTGCCTGTATCTCCCCAGTGATGTACCTATTTGGGTCCTTGAAAAGAGCAATCATAGTGATCAGGGACCTTTTATAGAATACACCTGTGAACAAGAGTTAATGTACACTAGCTCACAAAATTACTGAGGTATGATGTATGTTTGTTGTTCTATGCAAGGACTGGAAGCCATAGGATTATTCATACTACATAGTGGTTGAGATGGATGCACTACATTTGTCCCTATCAAATATCTAGCAATGCTATCCTCTTTAGGGATATTCAAGCAATCAAACACATTTTGATATCTCTGTTAGGTACATTGCTGAGTACAAAAGGAAATGGCCATCAGATGTCAGGCCATTCTGAGCCATGTATACCATATGGTTGCTGCCAAAAGGTTGTATCCTATATGTGTTTGAAGTCAGTTTAAAGCATCAAGAATGAAAAGCAATAAAACTTGCAACATGTTACTTCTTCCAAGTACAACTGTACTGAAGGAGATATTGGGAACCTTCATGTTAATTGCACCCATGAATGTTTTGTCCCACTCAGCAAATAGTGACTCGTGACTTGCAGATGGACTTTTGAGAGTAAAGGTACTCCCATATCTTTTTTCCAGATCGCATCATCAAGTATGTGCACAGCCTGCATACATCTTACAGCTCTTGAGTGATCCCCCAGATACTATAGTATTACCTAGTTCTCCATAGAAAGGGGTTTACAGAAGCCTGGTAAATGTATCACAGACCATACAAGAGGCATTTTCAAGTGGCAGCACTAACCACTTTATATAACTTGCCTTCTGTCTTTTCTACTCTCCAAGTCTGCTCAACTTGCAATCCACTTTATGTTCATATGGCTTCCTGTAATGTCCACCTCATCCACTAGCCTCCAAGGCAACTCCATGTCTGTACCTGGCATCAGAAAAAACCTTCCATGGATAATTTAAGAAATTTTAGGATATTACCTCAAATTACCTATATTTGCAAAGATTTTGTAGAAAGCAATGCCTTAGAAAATCCGTAATTATATAGATTTTTGGATATTTCAAGTAGTTTATTACAATGACAACAAAAATGTCAAAAATATAGTTCAAGTGTATATATAGAAAGGGATAGCAAAAAATATACAAAAAAGCGAACCAAAAGTGTAGTCAAAGTGTGCAAGGTGTACAAAAAGCAAACCAAAAGTGTAATCAGAGTGTATAAAAAAGTGTAGCAAAAAAAGTGTACAAAAAAGCGAACCAAAAGTATACAAAAAAGTATAGCAAAAAGTGTACAACAATGCAAACCAGAAGTGTAGTCAAAGTGTACAAAAAATGTAGCAAGTAGTATAGAAAAAACATACTAAAAGTGTAGCAAAAGGATGTGTAGCTAGTTAGTTTATCCTAATCCTTGAACTTAGAGAATTTCACACACAAGTGCAAGCTCATGTGACTTCCAAATCAAGCTGCATCATACTTTGTTGCCACTACAATTGCAACTTATTCACCCACACCCACCATTGCCTCAGCATCAATGGTAACAGCTCACCTCAAACAAAAAAAATCAGTCACTAACACTGCATCTCATGCTGCATCCACAGAAAGGAAAAAAAAAGTCCATCATCCACACTGGTACCATCTTGCTTACACCACACCAACAAAAAGAAAAAAAGTTGGTTGCCTCAAGCTACACCTGAGTCACCACCACCTTCACCATAAATGCACATGTAGCCCACCAAGTGCCATGTCTGCCACCCCCACCAGTACATGATGCATGCCACTCTACTCCTCACATGCACTCCACCTTTACTACACAGTGAGTTCCCACCTTGCCTTGCTTGTTGTGTGTACTGCATGGTGCACACCCCCTCATGCACTGTGCCACCTTGCCTGTTCACTGTGACCATGACCCCATACACCATAGTGCATGGCACCATCTGTTACATGCATGTCCCAGTCATGCACCACACCACCTCATCCATGTGCCATGACCTCACATGCCACCACCTGTCATGTGCAACCTGTATTGCATAGTGCACACCCCCTTATGTACCATGCCATCTTGCCCATTTGCCATGACTTCTATGTACAGTGCATACCACTGCCCATCACATGCATGTTCCCTTGTGCACCACACCCTCTTACCTGTTCACTGTGGCTCCAGTACTCAACATCATCAATGCCAACCATGTTACTCATTTTCCTCTCCTAAAGGTGACCAGCCTAAAATTAATCTCATCTCAGCCAATCTTGGTACTGTCCAAACCAATGAAATAGATGAGTAACCTTGGAATTCCTTAGTACAACCATGACTAACCTTTGTCTATGTACAAACTGTATATATCCAGAGCTTCTCCCACTTTCACCATCTGCACTCTTGGCTGCTTCCATCCAAGGTTTCAATTGATAGAGATCCAAGAATGCACAGAACTCTTTATATGGTTTTTGAATTGTTTATACACCCTTCAATGCTACCCTGTGTTTTCTCAACAAAGACTTCACTAGTCAATGCAAGTTCAGATAACACAAAGCCTTTAAAAATGGACTCACATAGATCTACTAACTTCTTTCCAATTTGAATATCTCATATGATTATCATATAACTCTTGACAATAGGCAAAAGTTAGGAAAAATCTTGTTGAAGGAAAGAGGGTTTCCAGAATCTCCCCATCTACATTACCTGCCTCTTTGAGGAACATAAGGCTAAGTCCAAGGTGAGCACTCAAATGGAATTTGCCAATTGCAGGAAAATTTCCATCTCCTTTGGCCAGGACAAAGCAAGACACTTGTCGTTGACATCCAGGTAAAACCTGTGTTTACTTGATGACCAGGGATCTGAGACATCACAAGAATTCAGCCATTCTCTCTCAAGCATTGCATATGTAGAGAACAATGAGTGGATGACAGATCAAGGATGTAGATGCATATGGTTGTGCTTTGTGTTGTAGGATTTTAACATGCTTAACCACAAGGTTTTGTAGTGTGCTCTGCTATCATGATGCACTTTATGTCTTATTGTGATGCACTCAGTCATTATTTTAGTATGCTTGAATTTTTGACATCCATAACACAAGATGGCAGCAATTTGACAGTCACAAGGTTCCTGGCATGTTGGCTTTGGGTGCATTAGCCAGCAGTTCAAATTTCCTCCATTCAAAATTTCCAATTTTGTCCAGCTGTTCATATTGAGTGACAATAACTAAGTGAGGAATGTAGCACTAGGTAGTACTGGCCACAATTTATGCTGCTATGGAGCCATATCCTCTGTTTTCATATCATTCTTTCATGTGCATTGCAAATGATCTTAGTTGTCTGTCTTCTTGTCTTAGTGATTCTGATAAGTGATGCATTGATGTATTAACAGAGTAGTGTCAAATTCTCATAGTATGAACAACATCATCCACACAAAGGTGTGACATATGCATTAAAGGGTGAGACCAAAGCTTGTTGTTTTGCCTATATCAACCAGGACATATGGCTTTGCCAGTCTTTGCAATTTGAAGTTGGTGAAAGTGTATGCCAACATGATGGATAGTTTGCATTAAAGGGTGAGACCAAAGCTTGTTGTTTTGCCTATATCAACCAGGACATATGGCTTTGCCAGTCTTTGCAATTTGAAGTTGGTGAAAGTGTATGCCAACATGATGGATAGTTGCTGTTGGGTGATGTGAGCACACTCTATTCTGGGTCATTGATTCATAGTAGGATTACAAATGTTTTAACAGAGAAAGTGGAGATTGAATACAAAGCCAAGCAAGGTTATAGGTGGTATACACCACCACCTAGTGATTTATTGGAGGTTATTCCTGCTACATTAGTAGTAGATTATTGTAGGGGGATGGTTTTTGCACTGATTTTTTCTAGTTTGTGCAAGCATTTTGGAACTTGGCATTTTGCCTTGAGTTGGTAACCCATTGTGTAATTATATCTTTTGGCACTCCTCTGTAGTGTAATCCCAAGGAGAGCTGTGCTTGATATGCTGCTCTCATCTATTAGTATGCTAGACACTAATTGTTTGATATGGTGCATGGGATTTTTGGTGATGCTTGCCCTTTGTTGCCATTTGATGTTACACTCTTATGCTTGGACAGTATTCTAGACAGGCCTTTTTAATGGCCTAGTTTGAAGGTATGCTATTTACAACAGATGTTCATTTGTTGCTCAAGAGAAGATGTTTAGGAGGATATATCTGAATTTGACATTGTTGTTCATGTGGACTGGATTACCATTGTTCCCAGAGGATATAGCTGAGGTGGGATGCTGGACACATATTGGTCCACAGGTTCCATGTGCTAGGGCCTTGAGCCTATATTTAATTGGAACTATATAAGTCACCACTCATCATCTTCAATATCACAACCACAAGCATACCTCTTCTCCCTATTGAGTTAGTTGCATGCATCTTCATTGAGTATTTTCCTGATGAGCCATACATTAAGCCAGATACAGACACAGCCCCTTTCCTCTTGATGCAGGTCTGCTGTCACTGAAGGGAGATAGCATAGCAGATGACATAACTCTGGTGCTCTCTCAGTGCCATTGAAGAATGCTTAGGTATGTTGGAGCCCATGTTGCAAGCACAGATGGCTGGATACACTACTTGGCTGTCAAGGTCAGGGAACTGCTAACTTTTCCTGGTGGTAATACTGGAATGGTTTAGAATGCAGTCTAAGGGGGAGTCAGCAATGAGTAGACTTCTTTGATCCTATAAGGGGTGCTTTGAGAAATTGTGAGTGGTTAATGAATACAGCATGGATCTAAACAAATTGCTTGATGGTGCCCAGATGCTCAAGCTCCTTGCACTTCACTTAGAATCTCAGAAATTCCTCTATCACCATAAATTGATGACTGCCTATCCACTGCCTAACTTGCATACCCTTCTTCTTGACTCCTTCAATCTATACACCATCACTTTGCTCAATGCTGTATGGGGTAATCTTATGCACTTGATCATTAGGCTTCTGCCAGGAAATGTACACCTGGCAGATCATGGATTCCTTGACCTCATGTCATATTGTCCTACCTTTCAGGTTCTTTCTTGTCTTTGGCCACCCTATCCCCACCATTCAGCCTCACCTTCAACCTGCATGCTATCACCCCAATCTTCATTTTCTCACCATCATTCTAGGTGATTTTCACTCCAAACTCCAACCTATGTTGTACATCTTAGTTCTTCCAGCCCTCTACTGCCTTGATATGCAGCATGGATTTCAAGATGACTGGAAGAATGCTATCATGCAAGATATAGAGGATATCATCAGTAGGATGGGTGTTGACTTTATTGGCTTGACAGATGGTGCAGCCAGAGATGAAATGTCAGACAAAAGTGGTAAGACTGGGCCACCAATAGTCATGTTGAACAAGGTGAATGGTATGAAAGTAGCCACCACAACTGCCAGTGAGGGAAGTGTGAAAGGAGTGGACAAGGTTGTGGCAAGCATGTTCAGGAACATACAGGTGACCTTTAAAGTAAAGGACCCCATTGTTGAAGTGCCAATCTGCACAAGAGGAGTGGAGAAGAAGAGAGGAGCCTTGGTTTATGGTGGTGAGGGCATTGACAACTAAGAAATCAGAGGGGATGGAGAAGGAAATCTTGTCAGCTAGGACAATGTTGAGTTGGTGAATGAAGGATTCAGGGGGAAGCATGACAATGTCCTGATTGTCCTCAGAAGTGTCCACTTTATCATGGTGAAAGAGGGCATCAGCAGGGAAGAGTTAGGAGCCAGGCCAGTTATCCCAGGAGATGTTGAAGTCCTGCATAAACATGAGCCAGCAGGCCTGGTGATTGGAGAGTTTGTGGAGGTGTTTGAAGTACATCAGGTTCTGATGGTCAGTAATGACAGAAATAGAATGTTGGGTGCCAGTAAGGTATTGGTGCCATTTTTCAAGGGCATAAATAACAGCAAGCAGTTCATGATTGTAAATGTCATAGTTGCGTTCTGAAAAGGTTTGGGAATGGTAGGTGTAGGGGTGAAGGTCACCATTGGCATCTTTCTGCATGAGGATATTTCTGGTCACAGTGAGGAAAGCATCAGTCATAACAAAGAAGGGGGCAGAAACATCAGGGAAGTGGAGGATGGGTTGTTGAAGGAATTGGTCCTTGAGATGGTAGAAGGAGTCCTGCTGATCGGGAAGCCACTGCCAGGTAGTGTTCTTCTTTGTCAAAGATAGGAGGAGTTGGACCATGAAGGAAAAGTTAGGAATGAACTTGCAGTAAAAGTTACAAAATCCAACAAAGGAGTGAACCGCCTTAACAGAAGTAGGAGGTTGCCAGTCATTGATGGTGGTGAGCTTGACAGGGACCATTTTGACTTCTTCTTCCTTGATGATCATCCCCAAGTATTCAACCTCCAGAATATTGAAGAAGCATTTCTCAAGCTTAAGGTCAGCTTGTGTTCTTGGAGTCATTGAAGAATATGTTGGACTCGTTCTTCATGGAGGATGGGATCAGGGGAATGAATCATCAGGTTGTCCATATAGATAATAAGCCAACCTTCAGCTAGCATATCTCCAAAAATATAGTTCATAAATGCCTGGAAGATGTGAGGGGAGTTACAAAGACCATAGAACATTACTGTTGGTTCAAACAACCCAACTGGGGTAATAAACACTGCCTTTCATCAATTCTTAGGTTTGATCTGTTGTTGTAGCCCCATTGAATGTCAGTCGAGCTTCATAAAGATCTTAAAATCTTTGAGTTAACCAAAGATCTCAGAGATGAGGGAAAGGGGATAGGCATTCTTTACAGTATGGGAGTTGAGATGATGGTAGTCTTGGCAGGGTTGTAAAGCACCATCCTTTTTGGGCACAAAGAAGAAAGGCGAAGCTTGAGGGGATTTAGAAGGAGCAATTTTTCCCTCTTAGAGGTTTTCCTTGATAAACTTTTTCCATACTTCCATTTCAGCAGGATTAAGTGGGTAGGGCTTGGCACATTTCAGAATGAAGGAATCAGTGAGATCTATGCCATGATCAAAAGATCATTCTAGGGGTAGCTTATCATCCTCTTTCTTTTTGAAAACATCTTTGAAGGAGAGATATTGGAGAGGAAGCAAGACTTTGTTTTTTTCTTCAGCTTGGGCAAGCATGGTGGATAGGGTGCTTTTGTTGATGGAATCTGCTTTGGCAGCAGCATGATCCAGTTGTTTCTTCAAGAGATGAGCCAGTTTGGTTTCTGGATCTGTGCCAAGGTAGCAAATTAAATATTGCTAGGCAATGGCCTGTTTGGAATCGTGGTGGGTGTGATAAGGAAGATCTGGGATGGAAATCTGTCCAGTAGTCCAATCAATGGTAGGGTTGGTCTCATGCAGCCAAGGTAAGCTGAGGATTGAGCTTTCCTTGCCACAGTAGATGACCAGGAAGTCACAAACTTGTTCAGTTTTCCCAATGTAAAGCATTAGAAAGACTTTGTGACGAATAAGGTTGTGTTGGTTGGAAGTCCCATCAACATTCCTGCCTTTTAGGGGGTTGTCGAGTTGTTTCTTTGGCCAGTACATTTGTTCAACTAGATCTCTATCCACAAAACATCCAGTTGCTCTACTGTCAATGAGAGCAGTTATGTCAGGGATTTGTCTGGTAGATCTTGTGTAAAGAGATGTGGATATGGATTAACTGAGACTCTCTACTGGATACAAATACAGGAGCTATAGTTTGAGAGGAGAAGGATGCTGAAGCTTTTCCTCTATTTAAAAACCTGATGGCAGGTTAACATTAACAGCATTGATGGATGGGGACTCAACTTGTTCTCCTCCTGCTTCCTCTTTTATCAAAATATATCTCCAAGCATTGGAGAATCTCTTCATTGCCAACTCCAAGCTTATTTAGGTATTCTTGCACTGGAGTAGCTAGAGTAGTCTGTGCAGAGCATACCTTGGGGGTTGAGGGTCCTTGAGCAATTTGTAATTTTAACAATATTAATGGATTTTTATCACTGTTCAAACAAACCTTTTATTCTGATCTATCTAAAGCAGCTATTAATTCATTTTATCTTGATTTAAAAGAGGAGAAACTACATGAAAAATGCAAGCTATGGTACAGTGACATACAATTGATTATTTTACAGCAATATTTGCTATCTCAGCATACAGTTCTTAGAATGCCACTGTTAACAGACTATAATTAGCAATAGCAATGATACAGGAATGTAATATATTGAAATTATTGTTTGGCTTTCCTACCAATATTTGGATCAGATGCATAGAACAGAGACCAATGTGCTTTCACACTATTGCAGCTAACATGGTGCATTAAGAGTATCATTACAATTATGACTTCAATCATTTCAAATTTTCTCAAATACTTTATTTTATACAGGCAGCCAAGCCTTACAGGAGAATCTCAATATTATGTCATATTCATTAAGAATAGTAATTCCAATGCATATGATATGGAAATTCACCATCAAGAAAAATAGTGTACAAGATCTTAATAAAAATATTAAAGAGGTTATAGAATATGCATATATAATAATGGTAAATGAGATGCTGTTGAAGCTGAGTGGTGTAAAGAAGAGAAAAATGATAGAGAGTGATTGCAAATAGCAATAGAGTATGTATGTCTTTTAGGCCACAACACTACTACATGTATGTACTAGAAAACTGAAATGACCTTGCTCACTAATCGATAGCGAGACACATAGGGACTCTTGCTTGGTGACTAGGTTGCAAGCGTAGAGGATGAGAGTAGAGAGAAGGAGGTCTTGGAATTGTCAGGCTCCGATGAGAAGGGAAACTACAAGAGGACAAGACTGGGGAGTCTTGGCCATGCATTCATGGATATATATACTACATGGATGTTTACGTATGTTTATATTGGATCTAGCCAATACTACTAAATAAGGGTAACAATGCAAAATACATGAGTATGAAGCATGGTGTGGCAGAACTGTCATAGAATGGAAGAGAAGCATGCACAGCCCTACATGAGGATGTGGCAGCTAATGAAATGCATGAGGCAACTGCAAGGCAGTGGCAGAATGAAGTGGCCATGCACAGGGTGGAATGGAAGTGAACCCATGTTTAGGCATATGGCAGATCGTAGATCTGCTGTGAAGATAAGATAAGAGATAAGATCTGAGTAAAGAAAAATGATAAGTCTATAAAATGTAAGTTCATTGTTACTCAACCATAACAAAAACAGTGAGCTATTTTCTTTTTCCTATACATATAGTTTTTTGACACAACATGTTTGTTGCATTGTAGTATAGTTTTCCATCACCTTTGCAACTCTCCTGGTAGATCTGGAGCTTGTTTGATGAAGTAGTTTTTCTACTGGCTTGTTTAACTCTATTTTTTACTTTAAATGTTCTTCAATAAGATTTAATATATATCACAAGTTCATTGGCCTTGTTTTGCTATTTTGCTTACATATTGATGCTGTTAGTAATCACAACTTGAAGTTCAATTGCACAATTTTCAAATGACTAACAATTGGACTAGTACATTTAGTTGCTAGTTGCAATTTTTATGAAAATCAAGAAAAAAGTGATTGAAAAACTGGTTTCAACTGATGCACAACCATAGACCTTAGAACAAAATAACATGATCAAAAGAGTAATATGTAGCTAGGGCATAGTACTACAATCCGACTTACTATAATTTAAATATAATGATGCCATCTTTGCTCTCTTAATATGGGATGGGAGTTTACAGCAGCATGTATTCTGCTACCAATCAATGGCCCTCTTCTACAAGCAAGTGAGAAGATCCCCATGCCTATACATATGTTGTCAAAAGACCTCTTAAAGTGAATCATGGCATATTCAAATATATAAGCAAAGCTACTAACTTTTTGGCCCTCCAGCCACAAACCAGAATGTCTTAGTATTGTATCCATATTTGATACATTCCACCCTACCATCAATGGATAACCTTACTGGTGTTGATGACCACTGGCATCTATCCAACCCAACCTAATTCAGGTTTACCATTCAATGACAACTAATCATTCATGCCATGACCAGTTCAAGACACCACTGATCTTATCAAGGTAAGGGATCATATTGTCTACAAATGATTTGCTGACACAGAAGCAGATTTCAGGACCTGAAAATGAAAATAAGATTGCTACATTCTCAAGAAGATAAATGGATGCTTTTAGAGCTCTATCTCAGGACTGGCACTGTATATCTGAAGACTTGCTGTATACCATTCTATCATGCACCACATTGGTATCTTTCTCATTATGCTATTTGTGACTGCTAATGAATATTTTATCTTTCGAGCAAATAAAGCTCAAGCTTGTTGATGACAGATGAAACAACATTATCATTGTTAGTCTTCTTTAATCTTGACAGCAGCATTTGTATGTCCAATAATGCTGTCACATCCCTCATTTCCCCCTTCATCAAGTGCCCTGCAGTCCACCATTTTTTAGCTCACAATGTTTTCCTTATGTTCTTTTTTCTTGTTTTGTATTGCCTGTTTAAAACCCATCATGATATTTGTAGAGGGAAGGAAGATACATCATGAAATGTGTTCATGACCATCATAATGGCCACTGCCATGCTCATGGACACCTTGTGTCATTAGATTATGATGTTCACCAACATGCCCAGTATTGGCCCATAGCCTTTCTTTGTAACTGCTAACAATAACAACAACTATGTAAATAGCACTCCTGACTTCTTTGCCTATTGCAGCACTTGTAGAGGAAGATAGTGATTGAAAGTCTGATCCACAAGACTGGACTTGGACCAAAAAAACCAAGATCAAAAAAAAACTAAAATCAGTCTTTTTTGATCTTGATCTTGGTCTTTTCATTTTTCAACTGTAAAAAGACCAGGAAGAGACTGGTTGCAACTGGTCTTTTTTACTGATTGGTGTACACCTATGCTATCATGTTGTCACTATTTTTGCCTATTTTTCCTGAACTTTCCTAACAATATTTGAATTTCTTGTTGAATATTGAAGTTATCAAACTAAAATGCCAAGTAATACATCACGCACTGCGTTGAATATACAATATATGTAATATTTATTAGTTAGTCAGCTTGGACCATGTGGCTGGATAGTATGTATACATCAATAGCTATGCACATACAACCAGCCCTCTTGTCACTTTTCTCATCTCTTGTGTATATGTATATGCTGAAAAGGCTGCCATACATATTCTTGACATGTAAACAAACTGATACAAATGTCATAGGTGAAAAAAGATGAGCTGGATAGTGAGTGGAATACAATTAGCTTTAGCTGAATTATTTACTAATCAGGGAAATTCTTGGCAACTTTGGCAGCCTCAATGGCCAAATATGTCTATGTTATGCTTCTCAATGGGTCTGAGAGGCAATGAACTTCACAAAGTGCTTAAGCCATCCTCTGACAGAGGTGCTACTTCTCCCACCTTTGTAAGTTGGATTGATAGTCATCAATAAAGATTTGTGTCAACACCAGGCAGCACTTGCCAAGTCAGAAGTGGCTATCAATAATAATAATTATTTTGTGGGAAAATCAACAACTGATAAGGATGGATGGCTGAGTAAATGGGCCAGGGCTGAATTCAGCACCAATTTTGCTACCAATACTACCAACTACTACTTGCTGCTACCAGTAGCAATCCATTCATACAGTTCTTCCATCTTATGCAATGCTCATAACCATCATTTAGATTGCTGATTTGAGTTGTATCTTGCATACAGCACATCACCCAGGTTGATACTAGCCTCTACCTGCAGGACCATTGTTGACCATTAAGAGAAGAAAGGCATTTCAGATTGATATTAGATGTGCAGTTAACTGCCATGATATCCAAAGACCTTGAATTTGGTTTGACAGCTGTTATTATGGTGGGGTTATATGAGGAACCTACCATGCCAGTACATTATTAGGTCTCATTCTTTGATCTTTTCAAAGTTGCCAGATATTGCCTGGACACCAACAAATCATTTGCCTGTATTTACTCCATTTTTAGGAAGGTAGCAGTTGTTTATGCCATTGATTGTGGACCTGGCATTGACATTATCCAATAGCAGTCTAAGAAAATTTTAAACAAAATGTTTCAAGGTGGATAGAAACATAGAGATGACTCACTGCAAGAAAATTAGATTGCATCAGGCTGGATGTTATAAAGTCAAGAATGTTGAGACATTCCTCATCATCACCTCTGGTGGTGATGAGGGCTTTCATTGTGAGGTGACAATGGATCCAGGTTATATTGTCATGCTTGCCCTTTTTCTGTTCCCATGCATGCAAGATGGCATCTATAATGCAACATATCAATATGTGTATTTCTACTTGATGCATTATATGTTACAGATGAACTTTGAGGGTCCACACTCTGCATCACTATGGGTCTGAACATCCAGATGGAGTCCACAATGAAGTCTAAAGATGGTTCCAGCTTCCATCCATGAACCAGGACCACATAGCCTTTGATAAGGCCTGTTTTATTTGTATCATCAACCACCATAGCATGCTGGCATTACATTCATTGTATGCAAGCTCCACAAGCATCAGATGGTCCATATCATACCTATAGTCCTGCACTCTAAGGGCATAGAACAGAACATGTACTCAATGGTTTGACAATTTTGAAAATGTCAGTGCATGATTGATAGCAGATGGGCTTCTACTTACCACATTACTAAACCATGAAATATATGTGCATATGCTTAAGTTAATCCACTTCAGGATGGGGGGGTATTTTGTGGACATAACATTTAGGAGAGATTTCATAACTGGTGTAGCTACATATTTATGAGTCACTGGGTTATATTGATCAAATAGAAAGCTGACTCCTACAATACTTAGGCTTTTGCACAGTTGGTGTATGAAGCTGCTTTTCTGTTTCTTTGTCTCATTCAATCAACAGTCCTGCTTCTTGATCAGCCTCCTATTTTCCCTTGTCGATCAGTTTGGATGCGTGTCTGGATTGGGTTATTTGTATAACATTGTCTCTTGAAAGGAGATACAAACTTCTTGCCCTTTGGCTTTCTGTCCTAGCATTCATGGTAGACACATCTAGCAATATACCCTCTGTTGTTTTGCACAGGCACAACTTTGGTATTGCATCCTGTGTATGGAGTCATAGTCAGTGTATAGTATTTGGTATGTGAGTACCACTTACCAATGACTTTCCTACTGCTTCCAAGTGTACCTTCTTGGCCCCAGTATGGCTTGGTTTTCCTTTCTGTAACTAATGCACATTGATCTGCATGTTATCTAGATCACAGCATAATGTTACATACCTGTATTGGCATGTGATCTGCATTGCCACTTTGCAAACTGATTGTAATCTTTACCAGTGTCAACACTGCTGCCATTAGGTTGTTTGATGGGCCAAGACCAAGCTTTTGTCTGATACCAGGTAGTGCAGCATGATGCTCTTCTTCTTTGCTTACCAGTTGTAGGCCTTGAGTTGTGCATGGAGTGATACACAACTTGTCATCATTGACATCAAGCAATAATGCCTGAGTTGGGTTTCACTTTAGCCACTAACCAGATTAAAATATCCAGATGGCTTGAGGGCCAAGGTAAAGGTCACCAGAATAACAACCAGTTGTGATAATATCTGGAGTCAGGCAATCAATCATCATGGAAGATCTTGATGGTGATGGAGAGCAGATTGGCAGGTATGTTGGGTTTCAATGTATAGTCAAAGTGTGCTACAAGCCTGGTCATTTTTGGATGATGCAGAATCACAAGTTGCAATGGATATTAAGATGTTAAGATATGGTGGTTGTGAATTGTGGATTATGCCCAATAAATTCATGTGCCAAGCCCATGTATATGCATGCCAGTCACATGATATAATTATGTCATATGCTGGACACACATCAAGCAGTTGAACTTGAGCTTGATGCCCCAATACAAATGGTATGTATATTAGTTATGTGCCAAACATGCACCAAACAAACAGTATATGCATCAGTTATGTGCTAAACATAGTCAAACATAGTCAAACCTTTTGGCACATGTTTGGCACCCTAATGTAAAGGATAAGAGTTTGTATGTATGTGCTTGCCATATTCAGGTAGTATGGCACTGGCCTGTATGTAATGGCACAATGAGCTGAGCATGCATAGATTGGAAGGAATATGAGTTGAACACTATGAGGTTTAGCATTGTGAACATTAGTCAAATGCATGCCAAAGATCTGGTCATATGTACCTGCTATTAGATTAGCTGCATTCCAGACAGCATTTGCAGTAAGTATCCTTAGGCTACATCCAGCATTCAAATAGAAATGCAGCACATATTTGGCACTTTAATTACAAGCAGTATAGTCATGCCTGGTATCAGGTTAGTTGCATTTCAAACAGCATTTAGAGTGTCTTACATACTATTATCACATGATTACATTTTGACATTCACAGATCAGGATATAAATATACTCTATGACATGTTACAAGATATACAGATTTTGTATATTGTTCAGCCACCACTTGAATACAATGATAAAGGTATCATCTAATATTCATATGATACTGTATATGAAGTGATGCAACTATATGCTTGTTGTTGCAGTCTGCCCAACTTTGTTGATAAAATATTGGGGTCTTTCATGTCCATGTGGATCAATCTTGATCCTGACATCCATCCTGCAAAACACATCAATTAAGATCACATCTGGTGAAATTTCATGACCTTCACTGAGAAGTGTGGTTACTAGCATGTACATATTTTCTTGTCTTTCTTGCAATTATCTGCAGGTGGCTTATTGTCCTCCATTTATTCCCCAACATCCTTGCTGGCTTGATAGATGGCCAGAACTGGGTTTGGCTGGCCAGCTGGTTGACATGTACCTTATATGTGTTGAATATTTTGTTGTTGAGGTCATATGCATTGCCATTCTGACTATATATTGTGTATTAGTAATTGATCATTGTATGTTGAATGTACAAGTGACTCACTAGTAATCAATAAAATAGTCAATCCCACCTATGATGCAGTCCATAGATGCCAGTTTTCTTCATGTTTTCATATGACTTTGTGGATTAATTATTGTATCTCTGAATTCATCTCACCTCATGAATTCCATATTGAAGATGTTCTCTCCTTCTAATTTGTTGACCATAACAAATAGCCAAAGCCATGACATATGTATTTATATTTTTATGGGCTAATTCAACAAGGCAACACTAAAGCTTATCTATTCACTGATCAGCATCATGACACCCATATTGGTTTTGCTGCTCTTGTAATATGAATTTGGAGAGATGCTTGACCATATTGTAATGTTCAAATGTAATCTTATGTTTCATCCACCCAAGGTTCCACTTAGTGTCCCCCATCCAGTTGGATCTGGAATGTAAAGAACTCAGAACCATCTTTCCTCAGATTTGATGATGGAATACCATTCATTTTGGCTTGTTGAATTTGATCCGAAGATTGCAGGACTTGTGAAGTTTTGGATCAACATCAATGAGCTTGACATTAATGCCATCAATAACTCCCTGGACATTTCTTCACTAGCTTGACTTGATGCTGACTGAGTAACATGGATTCTGAGATGCAATTCCACCTTCATTTCATCCTCTGGATCCACATCATCTGCATCTTTATTCATGTCATCCATGGTGATGTCTAGACCATGCCCTGTTTGCATTTGTGCTTAGTATAGAATTAATATCATAATATAGTTTGATGCATACTCTGAACTGCTCACTGCCTATGTCTCCTCATTCTGCAATAGTGATAGCCCAAGACAATTGAGCTTTAATATAGCCTCATTAGACAGCAGATATTCAATTATCTCCTGTCAAGTCAAAAGTTATATGCAAGATTCTTGTTTGCAATTTGGTTTTTGTAATACTGCCATGTTCAAATTAATGTATACTGCAGTTTGGATGGTTCTGTGGTCATTAGAAGTGTTGAACACAAGAACAATCCTTTCAGTGCCACAACAGCAATGGGCATCCTTGTATTGGATTGCATCTACAGGTAGATATGTATGCACAATTTGTAACCCTGCAGGTTGTGGTGCTTGTTAGTCTTGCTTGTATTTTTGACCATTGTATGATCTCCAGTTGAGTGAAGAAAAAGAGTAAATGAGTGATGCCACAGATGAAAGTCCCATCACTTATGCAACTTGATTACATAACACAATGTTAATGAATTTCCATTTTTGATTATTTGTTGTTCATTTGTGGTGGTTTGTTGTTCACATGATGTGTTACTATTTACACACCAGCATTGTGGACCATCATCTCTCTTGACCTCAACTCTTAACCATTCCAGATTCTATTCTACCACCCTTCATTCACAATGACAACCATCTACTACCCAGTCAATAGTCCAACCAAACAGACACTCCAATGCCTGCTTGACATGCACTACAAAGTCCACATCCATGTAAAGAAGACACTCATTGATGTCACAATGGATGAAAATGTCATTCTGACACTTCTTGGATCATATCATACCCACTTTCAATGCTTTGTCTAGAGGAAGGAGGCAATCTATTTGGTCCTTGCTCATGAAAGAGAGCTCCACCTATCTGTTGATGTTGATGAATATTAGAACATGTATGTATGATACATGGACAACATGTGAAAGCATGTGAAAGCAAAGTCTCTGTGGGTCACCAAAAAGAGATTGACCTACCATAGCAAGATATTTGATAGCTATCTGCTGACAGAATACCAGGTTTACTGACATAAGTCCATCATGATATGAGCTTGGCAACAGGAAAACAACAACATTCTTGAACATGGTGACATTGATGAATATGATAAGTGTAATTTGCTTACACATGTCCTCCTTCACTAACTTTAGGTAGACTAGCAAGTGTATAAAAAGAAAATGGACACCATTTGGACCAGGATGCAAGTTGAGTATATCATAGACAAGAAATTCAATACCTCAAGTTTGCAAGATTGCTCCTAGATTGCATCATCATCATATTCAATGCACTGATAGTCATTGACCATGATTGTGAGTATTTACCTTTTTATATTTCAGTCAGTTACATCTACAATAAGCACCTGGAGAACCAGTCAAACAGTGACAAGGAATGTCTAAGTCTCTTCAAGACTGGAGATGGAAAGGCAAGCACCAGTGCAGTGGAAAAGCAGACACAAAGGAGGCCAAAAGCAAGTGATGGCAACAATAGTGACAGTAAGATGGACATTGATATGGACAACCAGAAGGAAGTTACATTTATATTTGCTAGCATATGTATTCCCACACTTCCACTACACTTTTGCCACATTTTGGATACACAATATTTTCCCACACTTCTGACTACACTTTTGGTAATCAAAAATGCACCACAATTGTTACACTTTGGCTACACAACACATTTCCACACTTCCACTAAATTTTTGGTATATTTTTGGTACACAACATTTTCCCACACTTCTGACCACACTTTTAATAAAAAATGTGCCACATTTGTTACACTTTGCTATGCTTATTGTACATTTTTTACTACACTTTAGGATTAGGATTAGGATGATGAGACTTAGGATTGGCATGATTAGGATTAAGATTAGGATTAGAAAGAATATTGTCATACTGTAGTTCTATGAATCTATGGTGACTGTGACCTCTGTGGAGCTGGAAATCTATGAAACTATGAAGCTATGGAGTCTTGTAAAGACTGTAATCTCTAGACACCTCTATTGAATTGAAATGCTATGGTGCTGGGAAGCTGTGCATAACTGTGTTTCTATATGTTTCTAAAATTGGATGATAGTACTATGACATTTTGTGGAGTTTTGGGGAGTTTTTGATAATTTGCTGATGCCTAATATCTTTTTATTCAACAGAGGATTGCTGGTATTTCCAGGCTGCTGGCCTGGACAAGCCAAGCCTGCTACTCTGAGCATGACCATATCCATGGCTCTGAAACTCACCAGAGAGTAAGGACATTTCCACAACATTCTTTGAGCTATTTACTTCTTTTTCTCCAAAGCAATAGAGTTCTATTATCACAGATCAAAGAGATTAATTATCAAGCCTCTTACCTCCAGCAGACTCATAGCTTTGGAAATCAGCAAGTGTCTGGGCATGAAGTTAAAGGAGTCATTAAGCCTCTCATTTCCAGCAAATCCAGAGCTTTGAAAATCAGCAAATGTTTGGTCATATGGTAAATGAATTTTTATAAGTAACATTCTTTTAGCTGATCATCTTTCCAAAACAACAGAATACTAACATTTTAAGAGAATGGCCATCAATTCTATTACTTTCAGTATGGCCATTACATCTGAGGCTTTGAAAATCAGCAGATATCTAGTCAGATATATATATGTCTATGACTTTAGCTAATCACTTCTATCTCCAAAGCAACAGAGTTCTATCATCTCAAGCCAAATGGATGATCAAGCTCTCATCCTCAGCAGATCCAAGGCTTTGGAAATCAACAAATGTCTGGGCATGGAGTAAGTACATATTCACAACATCCTTTGAGCTAATCATCTCTTGTTCAAAAGCAACAGCATTCTATTATCTCAGGTCAAAGAAGTCATCAAGCCTCTCATCCCCAACAAATCCAGGACTTTGGAAATCAGCAAATATCTAGCTGTGTGGTAAGTGAATCTTTATAACAGCTATTGAGCCAATCATCTTTCCAAAGTAACAGAATACTAATACTTCAGGCCAAGAGGATCAAAAGGATAATCAGCATGGCCATTACATCTAGGGCTTTGGAAATAATATGTCTATAACAGTCTTTTAGCTAATCATTTCTTTTGCCCAAGCAATAGAATACTACTGTTATTCTAGATCATCAAGCCTTATATGGTCATCAAATTCAAGGCCTTGAAAATTGGCAAATGTTTGAGCATGAAATAAATACATTTCCATTACATTATTTGAGAATCACTTTTTTTCTGAAAGCAACACTGTGGATCCTGTCATTCTAGATCAGAGAAGTCATCAAGCTTTCTGTTACAAGCATGACCAATACCGGCGTGACTCATACACTTCATCCGTGAGTTTGGTTGCCTATACTGGATAGCAAGACTTTCTGTCTTCTCCTTGTCGCCAGCATCATTGCTTGGCTCCTTGACTCTTTGAAGGCTAGTTACCATACTTAGCATTAACACTTTCTATCTCCAGCATGGTTATGATATCCAGATTTTTGAAATCTAGCAAATGTCTGGTCATAGAGTAAGTATAACTGTATAACACATTTAAGTTGATTACTTCTCTTTTCATAACAACAGAACATTGTCAATCTAAGCCAAGAAGATCCTCGAGATTTGTTTGCACATCATCTTCCTGCACTTGTAAGCTATTCTACAATCATTATAAAATTCAACTTTTATTATATTTTAAACTAGAGGGCACAGATGATAATTTATTCTTACAAAATGCCCAAGATCAGCCAACCTAATTACAAGCTGTAATTATCTTGTATCAAGCTTAAACTTTTATATTCATGTTATTTCAGCCCTTACTACCTTAGGGAAATCTTTTGTATTCTACTGTGCTATTGAAAGCAGACATCTTTGGGCATTCTGTTTTTTCCACTATTTTACTAGCAAATAGCATCTATCTTCAGCTGATTCAAGATGTTATGCAAACAGAGATATTCAAACCAGTTCAATATTCCAAGACCAGTTAGTGCAAGACCTATTGTATCTTGTAAGTTTGTCAATTTAGTTTGATATACAAATATAATTGATTTTGCAGCTTCTGCCATTAAAATGGTTTAGAAGAATGATACTTATTCTATCAACACAGGTAAGCTAATAGTTCTATATCACATCAAACTTTGATATATTTTTTCTTTAGTCCTGTTTAAATTTTTAATCTCAGGTAATTTTCTTGTCCTTTTGTTGCTGAAATTTGCTTATACTTGAAAGAATCCACTAGCAACCTCTTGTGGTCTAAATTGGAAGAAGTATACCTAGACAATCCAAGACTCTATGCCAGATGGTAAGTTCATATGGTCATTGATTAATACTTCAAGTTAGTGATATCAAACTAATAAATTAATAGTATAGCTTTAATCATTTTTTTGGATACTTCTTTGCATTCCCTTCCTCAATTACTTCAAACCAACTTAAAAAAGAGCTCTACTCTTCTTCCAAATGTTGAGATTATACTTCTGATCAATGCTTTTTGTGGTGATCAAGAGATACCATTGGATGATGCAGCAGCCAATCAGTCGGAATGAGGGGAAGTAGGTTGCCCATTTGTTTGATAATAAGATTCAAAAACATCAATGACTTTATTGTGAGGAGCAAACTCAAGGGCTTGTCAGTAACTGAGATAGCAACAATGGATGGATGAACTTACATACCTCAGATTCTCCATTATCTTGTTCTCTCAGAGCTTGCTGAGCTGCATCATCATCTTCATTACATGGTGTTTGATTATTCATGTGATGAAGGTGATAAAGTAGAGCATGACAGACTAGAATGTTTGTTTGAGGCTCCTGAGAAAAACCTAAAAAGACATTAAATGCACATATTGAAAATGTAGGAATTATATTTGGATGAGCACCCTCCCTTCAATTTGTGGTACTCCAGCTGTTATTGTCACACTATTGTGCTCATCTTCACTGGAGGAAGAGGAATGTGAATGTTCTGCACAGGACTGGTCTGAGTCACTGGCCTTGCAAGTGGTCATTGACATATCAGAACAGTAATTGGCTTCATTAGGCTACAATCTCTGAAAAACTGGGAAAATGTAAGGCAGTCTGAAGTTCAATAGAAGTACAGGATCAATTTGAAAGTTCACAATACCTGAAGGTGCTCCCCTTGAGGTATTGACATTTCTGTAAAGTGGTTGGTAAGACTTTCAATTTCAAACATCTAACATTGATGGTTGTCTTGAAAGAGAGTAAGATGGTGGTTGGGACTGGAGTGGGTTGGGCAGATGAGTTTGAGCAGTGGAACAGAAAGAATCATTGAACCCCTGGGGGCCATGTTCAGTACCCTGAGTAACAAAAAAGCTGAAGCATTGAGAATCCAACAATTGCTGATGGAAAGCTGGGAACAAAGCACTGGGTATTGAAACTGATATATTCATAGCAGCTGGATATGGTGGGAGTAGAATGAGCTGATGCATGAATTAGCAAGTTCTCTAGCATAGGATAAAACCAACCTTCTTGCTGGTAGCAGTCAGATACATACATATAGTGGGGGTGGAATGAGCCAATGCATGAGTTAGCAAGTTCTCTGGTATAGAGTGAGACCAGTGGAACTTTCTTGCCATATTACCCCTTTCTATGTTTTTCTGGAGCACATAAACATAGCATCAAATCTTGCTAAGTCTTTTTACTACACTTTTTGATACACTTTTGTGCACATTTTGGATATACTTTTACTACACTTCTGCTATACTTTCTTTTACTCAACTACACTTTTAATACACTTTGACTACACTTTTTAGTCTGCTTTTGATATACTTTTTATAAAGATATGTATAACAAAAATGAAAGGGAAAAGAGAAACATACATATGATAAGTAATATTTCAAAGTCCAGTTAAGGACTGATTAAAAGACTGTGAACTGGACTGACATTGGTTAGGATCAGACTGTGGTTGCTGGTTGCAACAGTTTGAAAGTGTGTATTAGTTCAATTGCCTCAAAGTTTAAGAAATGAAAAACCAATCTGCAACTGGTTGTTTTGTTCTAATGCATAGTTCATATACACTTTTGTTGGATATTATCATTGAAAATGTTCAAATCTTATAAATATATAGAAATGCATGTTCTTTATAATAAATTTGTTACAAATATACATTTCAAAAAGCAGTACATTTCCACTTCTGGCACATTTGTAGGTTTTGAATTAATTAATTAATTGCTGGGGTCAACAAAGTGAACATTTAAAAAAAGAATTGGTCTTTGAAAAGACCAGTTGCAACTGATTCAGTTATCTATATTTGACCAAGTTGGACCAGTTGCCATTGGTTTCAGTTTGGTTGCCAAAAATATTGGCTTTTCAAGACCAATTGTGGTCCAGTGGCCCACAAAATGGGTAAAAAAACTAGATTGGACTGGACCTTAAAATACTAGTGGTGAGCAGCTCACCATTGAGACAGTACAAATATGAAATACAAGATATTTAATAATTAATAGTGGTGAATGATGAGGGCATAGACAGCAATGCTTAGGCTGCAATCATATTGTCATGCTTGTGGAAATAGATGTTCTGCTTGCAATAGAGATACTTCACCTTGATGCAGTGATGGGCTATAATGTGCTGCAATAGCATAGTCTTGATACTGGCACTCTCATCTAGGTGGTGGTCAATGAAGAGGGATAAGATGAAGTCTTCATCCAGAAGAAGGATCTGTATGATATAGTCAATAACTTCAGCAAGATTAGTCTCATCATAAAAATATAGTAGTCTGCTGGTTGAGTGCAAAAAAGCACTCTTGTTGATAGTAAATGGTAGGTTGGTAGTCAGGGGACAGTGTTGCATAAATCTGCTCCAATAGAGATGCATCAGGGCTGGAAGGATGCAGATGTCCTCACTGCTGCAATTAGTGGACTGGTTAAGGTTAGTACATCATGATGTACAGTGTGAAGAAGATCTAATACTGCCTCTTGAAGGCACTAAAGCTAGAGGATAAGGATTTCCAGCTCATTGTGTAAGCAAAATATATGCAATGGGGCTGAGGTCAGGAGACTGTGCAGGCCATACCATAGTCCTAAAATCCTGCTCATCCAGCCACTCCTTGACCTTTTTGCAGGTATGCTTGGGGTCATTGTCCTGCTGAAAAATAATATCAGGAGGATTAAGACCATAATACTGCAGAGTTTCCTACAGTTCATCCTTCAAAATTTGAAGGTAGAGGTCCCCATCCATCCTATCATCAATCTTGGAAGCATAGCCAACTTCCTGCCAAGTCATACAACCCCACATCATTAAAGAACCTCCCCCAAACTTGACAGTTCCTTCAATCAACCTATTACTAAGCCTCTCACCAGCCTTTTTCCACACCCATTTGTGTTCATCTGACCCTAGGCGATTAATTTTGGTTTCATCTGACCATATCACCTTCTTCCAGTCCTCTATAGTCCAATCCTTGTCAGCATAGGCAAAGCTCAAACGTGCCTTGCAATGCTTAATAGAGAGAAGAGGGCATTTCATCTTCACCACAGCCTTCATG
>JBBPMW010000022.1:0-46720 GCA_038090535.1 Tylopilus alboater | reverse complement strand
GTCACGCGGATGCGTGGGACAAATAACAACAAATGAATTGTGTCAGCCGAGCCAATTAGCAAGTACCACTAACTTGGAACCTTCTCGCGCTACACTCATCCAAGAACCCCCGGTCCAGGCCCCCGCGTTCCGACTTCTCCCCAACCTCCGCTCGCGCCGACCAAGGTCACCCCACGCCGACGCAAGACTCTGCATCCAAAGGTTCCTCCTCTCCCCTCTGAGCTGGCTTTGTGCCGCTCAACCCTTGTCTGCGATCAGACTTTGTGTCGCGCAGACAACGCCCCTGGACTTTGTGTCCACGGAGTCGCCCCGTCGCCATCTCGTACCGAGCGTCAGTGGGGTTGAAGACTCCCTAGGGCGTTTCCCTCTTCTGCCGTCTGTCTCTGTCCCTCGCACCACCAACCCGTTCACCGTTGTGTCACCCCTCCCTCATACCACCATCTCGTTGTCTGTGTTCTGTCCCCCCACTCCATTACACTGGTACGTGGTCTGCACCCACGCTTCGCGCTAATAGACACGTTTTTTTAGCCCGATCCTCCGCTATGGCCACAGCCGTGTTGAGATATGCCCGCCAAATCCGCTCCAACGATCGTGAGTATACAGCACTAACCTCGTTCTCGTACAGTACTAATTTCGTATAGCGCTAAATGGCAGATTGATCGAGCTCCACGTCTCTTTGTGCTAACATCCATTCCTGCAAGTTGTCCAAACGCAAGGTTTCGCCCTCATCTCCCCTCATCTGCTGGATTTGTTCCCGCACCTGGTGGTAGTCCGCCCGCCACATTGCAGGAGTGACTTCACGCCGATGATGCCGCCCCTCCTGGTATTCGCGGATCGATGCAGCAACCGCTGCTGCCCCTAACGCAAAAAGGTTGTCAAGGGCAGCGTGAGGAGCAGTACCGTCGATGAATCTCCATAACGTCGGTGTGCGAATGTATAAATGATCGACGATAAGATCCTGGAAGTAGTCTGCGCTAAAGAGGGAATAGGTGGGTGCTCCGCGTAAATAATTGAAATTCTGAAGAAGGCTGTTAGCCTTTTCAGCACGAAGAGACCACCCTTCCTCTGGTGTCGACGGGGTAAGGTGTGCCTCACTGAACCTTTGTCGCAGCCCGAGGGTGGACTGAACGTGGGGGTCGGTGTAGTCCTTCCACTGGTGAAGGATGCCGTTGATGGTACGAGTGGTTTCCTTGCGAAGTGATGGGGGGCGATGGACATTTGCGACACCCGATACTGAAGTCATCGCGGTAGACATTGCATTCTCAATGAGTGCTCTACGTGCGTTGTCCGTCATGATGGCTTCCGTGTTTACCATTCCCTCTAGCACCTTATCACGGGCACGTAGAATAACTTCGTTGGTAAGTTCCTTTGGTAAAGTTGCATGGGCCGTTGTAGGCCTAGCTGGAGGTGCGTTGTCCGCTCGTAACTGACGCCGGGGAAGTTCACGTGTCTGATTGATTGTTACTTAGCTTATCGTAATGTAGAGACAGTCCGGGGGGACTTACTCTTCGATTGGTCGCTGGCTGTGGTTCGGGATTTGGGAAAAATGACGAAGGATTAACTGATGGGTTGATGACAGCGCTGGCGCTTGGATCGGCCCATCCCTGAGTTTCGGGATTGATGGGGGGAAATGATGGGCTGATAACAGCGCTGGTGCTTGGATCGGCCCATCGCTGAGTTTCGGGATTGGTGGGGGGAAATGATGGGCCGATGACAGCGCTGGTGCTTGGATCGGCCCATCGCTGAGTTTCGGAATTGGGGGGGAACCATGATGGGTTAATCGGTGGGTCGGTAACGGTGCGATTATGGTAGGCAGGGAAAAATGATGAAAACGATGAAGGGTTGGTTGGAGAAGGAGCGAGGTTTTCGGATGCGGTGGGGAGTAGGTCCTGTTCACTGAAAAGATTGATTACTTGGTTGTCCATAAAACCTGTATGTTCTGGCTGAAAAGTGGGTTGCGAGTGACTGTTTGACTGTGCCATTATGGTTGAGATCAGAAGGGATTATTAGTAAACGGGCTTGATGCACGCGGTTCGACCAAAACACACACGGATGCATCAAGACAACAACACGCATACACATACTCGTTAGGTGATACATTGTACAAGCACAAGGATAGCTATGACTATCCAGAAGACGCCGGGGACCCTGCGCGAGTAGGTGAGCGCAGCGACCCGTCTTCAGTACCTTCATCGGACAGTTGCCCCTCACTATATCTGTCGAATGGATCCTCACGATATTTGCGGAATGGATCTTTCCCAGCTCCGCCTTCTTCTTCCAACCAACGTGAAACCCGTGGACCAATCACATCCCGCATTTGCGCCATGTGCGTCTCGGAAATGGTCAACGCAACACACTGTTCTGAACGGGCGCTCCTATGATGTTGCTCGCTATCTTTGGCATCCACTAGGCCGCGCGCACCGAGCACTTGATTTAAAATATCGAGGCATGCCCCACTTACAGCGTGGGCTCCATCATGCTGGTCACGCATGGTGGACAAAAAAGCTATATGCCGTTCCGAAGATCTGATTTCCGCGTTTGCGAGGGCAAGCCGCAGGACAGTGCACTCGTGATCCGCTTGTTTGGCGTCGAGTGCCGACAGTAAAATTCTGTCGGGCATTGCGGAAAGGGCGTCAATAAAACCGTCCCTCCTCTATTTGCATGTGAGATAGTTGACTGGTCGATGCAACGATATAACATACCTCCTCTACTTCCTCAAGCGTAACATCGGTGGCGGACATTATTCCGAGTGATCGTGCTGCATAGTGCAGCGCAGGGGGGATGATTCCTTTTCCTCTGGGGATATAAGGATGGTATCGTTGCATCGGGGAATGGGGGGAATGGGAAAGGGAAGTGTCCCGTTTGCTGGGAACATTGTTGGAAGGAGAAGGAGGAGGACTGGTTGAGAAGTAACGAGGATGGGTGAGAGTGTCCGAAGTGGACATTCTTCTGATATTCGGCTGATCGAGACGACTGTAATTTGATGGGAACTTGGACTTGAATTGCGGAGGCTCGATGACCAGATCGTTCCCCTTCGGACTAGGCAGGGAGAACGAATTCGCTGAATCAACCGACGAGGTGAGGGAAGGACTGCGAGATGGATGAGATACGTCGCTGAGGGGCATGCTATGTCCTGTGGTGGCAACTGCCAGTGGAGACTACCACTGTAGTATGTAGCTGTGTCGGAGTGAGTATTTGAGTTTAAAAGACTTGGGGGAAAGTACCAGAGTCTCTAGGTCTAGGATTGTGCACAACCTCCAGGCTCTAGTGTTGTTCCCGGCCTAGCGTGCTCGAGCTTGAGTACGTACTGAGTATTGAGTCGTCTTGGAAAGCCTGAGCTGCTATGGCGGCCTGGGATTAGTAAGCGTGTGACAAACAACGTCAGCATATTCTTTGTCAGAGTCTCATCTTAAACTTCCCACGAGTACTATTATCTCAGCCCGCCCTTTAGCACCTCGCGCCGACGACGATCCGCCTCCCCGACCCACGCCCGTCGCACCGCCCTCGCTCAAGACCTCGCGCTGATGCCAGACACGCTTCCACGCCCCCCGGATCTCCCTCTCCCTGAGTTGGCTCTGTGCTGCTCAAGCATTCTCTGTGGTCTGACTCTGTGTCGCACAGAGAACGCTTCTGGACTTTGTGTCCATAGGGTCGCCCCGTCGCCGCCTCGCATCGAGCGACAATGGGGTTGAAGACCCTTGGAAGCGCTTTGCGTAGCTCTATTGGTCCGTCCTCGTACCCACCCGCGTAAGAAATTTCTTTGTCGTGCAGCGCTGATTACCCTCCCGTTACAGCCTTGTTGGCTACCAACCGAAGTAAGTACAGCACTAAACTCGCTCAGAGTACTAATAACCCTTTCGTATAGCGCTAATTTCCCTCTCGTTATGACACCAAACACAATATCCCTGCTGCTACACTAATCGCACTCCCATGGCAAGGACCGATAATCAAGGGTTTGCGTATAGGCGGCAGTGATATCCTCTAATGCCGTAGGACGCTCCACAGTAGTGACTACGGTGAAGGTTAGTCCCATCCTGGAAGCCTAATTGACATCACTTACTGTTGTTTTCCTCGCGCCAGGCGATTATGCGTTCTGCATGTAGCCAGCAACCGCCCCCCAGCTCCATTTCCCACTTGCTTGCTCGGCAGAGCAGAACTATTCGCGGGTCGTCTAATCTCCGTTCGAGCAGTTTCCTGATCGCCCTCTGATGACCATCGATCTCATCCAACCAAAGCAAAATCACCTTGAAATCCCGACGTTGGAGCAGTGCCTGCAACCCGTGAGTGTCCATGCGACTCATTTTCCAGGTCATTGACAGGTGTGTCAAGTGGTGTAAATACTGAACCCCGCTAACAATTACGCCCCAAGTCCGGCGAGTGGTCAGGTCCAGATGCGTAACACGATGGAAGGCGGACGCGTCAGGGAGATGCACGAAGCGTGTTCGAAAAAAAAGGGCAGGATCGACCGAGAGGTATGTCAGGTGTGTCAGGTTGTTGAGGGTATTAAGGATGACGTGGAATCGACTGTTACCTCCCCCGTGTAGTGCGAGATTGATCAGACGAGGGCAGCGACGGAGGAGCATCGCAACGGTGCCAGGAGGGATAGACATGCCAATGTGAAGGTAGAGGACAATCTTCGGCCTCGTGGTGAGTGAGCGCAAAAGGCTTTGTGCATGGGTGTCAGCAAAGATGCTGATTTTTCTGTAAAGGATGGGCTCGATCCTTCGCAGTTTCAGCTCCACACAATATAATAGTCTGGAGCCCTTACCATGCTTTCACGCGACGAGCCACCCGTATGTACTTGGACAGTTCATGTGGCTTTCTACTCGCTAACAAAAAAACCACTCGTTCCAGCTCCTCGGGAAGATTCGTCCTGCGAAGGTTGGAAGCGACGACCATAGGCAATGATGACAGCTAGTGGGGGGGGGATGAAGCGGACCTCCAGAATGCAAAGGGGGATTTATTCCGTGTTCGATCTACTGAGGAAATACAGACCTGACATGATCTCCGGGATGGCACTGCAAACATGTCGTCATTGCTGCAGGGTGGACGGACTGAAAGGTTTAATTCTATTCAATCGCTTCGCTGGTCAGCCTATCCGCTACTACCAGTACTAGTACACCTTATGCGACGCTAAGACGGCCACTTCCATTTCCGGACGACAAGGGGTTTTGGTGTGGCCATGGCCGTGACGTTGTCCGGCGGCGACGCTAAGACAGCCACTTCCATTTCCGGGCAACGAGAGGGGGCTTTGGTGTGACCATGGCCAAGCCATGGCATGGCGTCGTCCGGCAGACTAGTAGGTTATCTCATTACAGTTCCGCCGACCCTTCAGCTAGCTGACTAATCTTGTCCTCGTGAGCACCTTGAAAATATTGGTTATGTGCGTCGTTTACCTCCAATCTGTTACCCTCGTCTCAGCCTGAACGATGTCCAGTGCAAATAACTCCCCCCCTCAGACCGTTGACTCTAATCTTCTGATGCAACAATTGGCACGTCTAATCGCTTTGCAAGACCGTAACTTGAAAATCGACAACCACCAGAGCAAATCGCAGAGTATACTCCAATCGTTATGTGTGCCCATTGACCTGACCTTTCTTTCTGTAGAGTACCCGGAAGTTATCGCTATAAAGGTCGGCTCATCAGACGCCTCGTGTCTCTCCACGACACTGTCAACGACATGTTGGCAGAGGCAGACCGACGAGCCCACGTTGCCAACACGGACACCACGGTCAACCATACAGACGCGTGCGTGATGTCTTACATTCCTTATCAGTGTCGTTGACAGCACACCCAAGGGAGAACCGTTTGTACAAATCCTACAAGGAACTTCTACGGTGGATACCCTCCATTCGTGACGTCCCTCAGACGGACCTTAGCGATGTTCTACAACAGGTGAGCGAAATTTTCCCTCGCGCTCCTGGCAATAAGGCTCAAGCGACTTAGCTTGGACAAGGAGCCGACAGTGGGCGCACTGATGATACCCACAGGCTGAAAGTAGTGGTCGTTAACTGGCTCACGCAGGGCACCCCAAAGCCAGACCCCCCCCTCACCACAGAGGACAAGAGTGGGAGGGGGTTTTACAATGATGCGACCGGAAGACTTTTGTGTCCAGTCGATTACGACTGGAGCGATGCGACGTATGTGATTTCAGCTCTGCTTTTCCTTTCAGTGCTGACTATTCCAATGATGCAGCCATCAACAGAACATTCGCGACTTCCATCCCGACTTTCTCGTGACTGCAGAATCATGGCCGGCTTTCTTATACGCTGGCGGCCAGTTCGACCCCGACGACAAGGGACTGTTCAAGGGCGAAATCCTGGTCAGGGTAAGTCCTTCACACGGAGACAAGTTTCATCACACTGCTTATTCTATATATCAGGCGTTCAAAGCAATCTTCATATCTCCGACTTCCGCAGAGGAGTTGGAGAATGAGATCTGCGAGCCAAGTTCATCCAGGAAACGTCGTCGAGGTGAAAGACGAACACGCGCCAATGTAGCCAAGCTCATAGGTATGAAGACCGTTCAGCCACGAGCCATAGCCTATGTTGCTTGCCAGGTACGTCGTTGACCCACCGTGACATCGATCTCGGCGCCATGGGACTTATGGACTGTGCTAGGTTCGGTTTGCCCTATCCTCGTGTGGTTCATGGGCGATCGTCGACGGTGTGTTCGACTACCATGAGTTCTATGATGTGATAGTGGAATGGTTCGAGGGGGCCAACGCATCGGAGGACCAATCAGCTGTCAACGATTTGTTGTTGTGGTGGAACAGGTAAGTCCCTAAGCCGACTTGCTTGATGACTAGCGCTGATTGGCAAGTTCAGGACAATATTTGGACCGACGTTCTCTTTTCAGATTGAACGTGATCGTTCCGCCAATAAATCTGTGGCGAGGTCGCTGAAGAGGCGACTTATCTCTACTGATGCCACAACTGGGCAGTGATATTCCGACGTTGTACAATATGTCAACATTGTAACCTGTTAATACATTGGCTATTTATTATCCATATGGTGGATGATGAAGGAAGTTTTTCTTCGGTTGCAGCTACTCCCAGGCCAATGTATATTGTCCCTTGCAAGCACGCTTGGGGCGATTGATCAGCATCACCACGAGGCCAAACAATGCACATTAATTTCGCAACGATAAAGGTAGCAAACTCTCGCAGGACATGTATATCAGGGCCACTTTCACCCTCCTGACGCTTGTTTGACGAAGACGTCAAGAGGATTGTATTGCAGT
Source organism: Tylopilus alboater (assembly GCA_038090535.1). Lineage (NCBI taxonomy): Eukaryota > Fungi > Basidiomycota > Agaricomycetes > Boletales > Boletaceae > Tylopilus > Tylopilus alboater. Next base: position 39,478 of record JBBPMW010000022.1, on the reverse strand, counting down.
AGGTTGAACACGCATGGACAGACCATCCGGAAAAGTGCGTCCGATAGTCTTCGTCGACATTGAAAACACTGGTATTCCTTCGTAGTGAGCACAAATGTTCAAACTATAGCCAAGTCTCCTTTGTTAGACAAGTATTGCTTTTGTGTAACCCGACCCCACATCTTTCCAGAAATTATTAGATAGACACATCTTCTGCACAAAAACCCGTGTTGGCCACTTGATGCTAATTTTCAACAATTTCTCAGAATCCGAACATTGAACCTGTCAGTCACTAGTGCCAATAACTTATCATCCCGACACATCCTCTCCAGGGGACCTACCATTATAATATATTATACTACTTGCCCTCTTGCACCAGATTGAGAATATTGTACTATATGTACCTGCCAGTCATGAGTGCTAATAACCTATCATCCCGACATGTCCTCTCTGGGGGACCTACCGTTATAATGTATTATACTACTTACCCTCTTGCATCCGACTGAGAATCAATGTCCACTTTTGTCGAGCCGTGTGATGTGAGACTTTCCTGACACTCCGACACTTATTCTTCATAGGACCTACCATTATAAGGGCTAGATAAGGCCTTATCATATCAGCCCGATATTCTTTGTGATATAGAACATCATTGTATTGCTAAGGCACTATAAGGCCTTATCAGAAAACTGGGAGTCTCGTGATGCAAGGCAGCCATATTGTCCCTGATGCAGAGTTGTGCGATCGCCCTAGGAAAGTATAATATACGCTGCAACGCCATTCTTCCTGGCACTATTGCCACTGACATCAACAAGGAAGACCTCGCTAACACAGAGAAGCGCGAATATATGATCAAACGCACTGCGCTTGGCCGCATAGGATGTAAGCGGTGTCACTGGTGGAAGCCGTCTATCACGCGCTGATAGTGTCCTCCAGTACCAGATGATATAGCAGGACCCATGGTATTCCTGGCCAGTGACCTTGCCAAGTATGTGACGGGGGCCCAGTTACTCGTTGACGGTGGTCTTTTTGTCAACCTTCAGTAATCCAACATGGAGATCAGCGGCACTTGTATACGGTTTTGAATGGAATAAATGGACTCGAGTTTCGCACGAATCAAAACGCTTGTCCATCATGACCCATTTATCTGTAGGGTTCCTCCATGCATGTAGTGTTCCTCTCTGAATCAGAGCGCCTCCTGGATTCTTGGGGTGCTTCTTTGTACCGCCTTCTGTGATATGGACTACTCCCCCGCGAACTATAATCGCACACAACTGATGTTTGCTCTCAGTTTTTTTCCTGCACAGCGAATATAAAATTACTCAAGATGTTATAGTCAACAGAGGAGGTCCGATGCTGCGTGAAAATTCAGAAGTGATTGTCATCAACATAGACCAATGCCACTTGAATCGAAGTTTGCGCGTGAGGTGCAAGGTCTGTATACCTGGAGTTGGTCGTGCCGCTCTGGACGAGTCCAAGAAACCGCTTCCCTCCATCCTCCCTATTGCAGATCGTAACACATAATTGATGGATGTCATGCGAGTAACCTTAGTGAACTGTGAAATACTTACTGAGAATTGTTGTCGTTGGTGGGTAAGCCGTCTATGGTTACCCAATACCTTCCAAAGCGAATCTCATGCAACTCAACCTGAGATAGCACTAGTTATCACGCAAGGGAAGCTGATCAACCTGAATCGCGTACCAGTACCTCTGGCTTGACGAGGTCATCATATTGAACTGATTTCCTCTCAGCATTGTGGGCTGTCGCAATACGTCGCGGGGTAGCATGCAGAGGTATGCAAGTCAATGGTGTCAGTATTCAACTGGATAAATACACTCGCTAATGTTAATATATTCATTCGCACTTATCTCGTGCCGACGCGGAAACGGACCGGGCAGATTCTGACATTAAATTGTCACGATCCCTCAATCCAGTCGCTCATTGTTGGCTTGTTATAAGGTACCATGTGAGAGTAGGCTCGTTGGTGCAGCTTAGAGAGAGGTTTGAGCAGTACTCGCAATTGGCAATGTGGATCTCCCAGCCGATCTCCAAATGTACATACATGTCTCATGGAGAGTTTCAAAGCGCCGCATCTGAGCACATCATCATTAAGGCGAACGGGAACAAAACGAGGTAACACCCACAATAATAATACTCGTTAATCAGGGGTATCCAATCCCTAATAATCATGCTTAAGGCACCAATGATAGGTTTAGTAGCAATGTTTTCCGCGATCGATTCAATCTTCGGCCTAGAGGAAGACAACCCGGATTTAATAAGGTTTCGCAGATTCCGAAGGAATAAACCCACCGCGTATACGAATCCCATACGGATCCGCGAAGGAGGTACCAAACCAAGTCCCGGTCCCTTCGGGCATACTCATCTCGTTCTACGGCTGAAGACGGAGACGGGACCCGGCGCAAGTTGCGAGACAAGAGCTCGAGCGCGAAGGCGACCATGAGGGCACGATCTTTGTGCTTCTCCTTGGTCAACATGGCCACTGAAAGACTGTCCCGGTAAGATCTTCTGAGGATGATGATATGACTCACCATAAATGAGGGGGCGGAGGATGTAAACAACCTCTGCTATCCAGTCCTGGATAGACGCGAGAGGTCTTACGAGTTGTAAGGAAGGTCTGACGGAAGCTGTTGTCAGCGCTTTGGGCAGAAGATAATCTTCCACAGACGTATCAGCACGTCCAGGAGGGGGTGGAGTAAGCATGAGAGCCGAGGGTTGTAGAGGAACACGGTTATTCTTGAGATGGTCTGGAGTTGAAGGTGGGGATGAGGAAGGAGTGGTAGGAACAAGTGTAGGGGAGGAGTGGATAGAAGACAGAGGTAAGGAGGCAGGGTCGATATCACGTTCCGGAATGGGGGGAGATAGTGAGGGTCTGCGGGTAATCCGTAGGAGGATGAACCGAAGGATCACCCTGGCAAAGCAAATATCAAAGCCTGTATACGATATCACGGGGGACGTTTTACTTTACGGTTTCCATCAGGACAATACCGCGCCATCTGGCTCGGGCGGATAATTTGCGTCTCATAACCATCTCAACAAGAAGCTGAGTGAATTTGATGAGTTCAAGCATTCGAGCGACCCATTTGTAGAGGGTATGCTTGTCAGACCATGCGCGAGTGTATTTGGTGTGAAGAGGTGTGGGGAGAATGGGCCTCCACTGTGGATCACTCTTCACAATTCTCATGAGTAGAGTGTCATGATACAAGCTTATGACATTTAACAGGGCGGATACTGCGAGAGAGTATATCTGGTTACACACGACACAAAATAGCAGTAATATACGACTGACAAGCTTCCGACGCAAGATCGGCATCCTTGAATCGTCCGGGTAAGAACCAAGTTATAGACCTGAGGGAAGATTCGAGGGTTGATATTGTTGAGACATTCTTGACAAGAAAGTTCTCGTATTTCGCCAACGTCAACGACATGAAGGAGGGACGCTGCACGAGGCAAGCAATGGATGTGCTGAAAGGTAACAACAAGGCGCTTGAAAATTTGCCACGCATGGTCAACGGTTCTCACGTTACAGTGTCGATGAGGCTGAAGGTTTCAAAGGACTTCGATCCAACTGGAGAGAATGGTCTGGCTCTACTGGCTGACCATTAATATCCTTGTTCTCGTTCCATCTTACTAACGCGGTCTGGATGCTGTGATAATGGAGCCTGCATGCAGCTCGTGGTGTACAGGACGGCGAGTTGATGTACAAAGCCAGCAGCCAAACACTACCAATAAGGCTATTTAGGTTTCATGTACTCGTGGTAACCGACTTGCCAGTGCAGGTCCATGTTATTTAAATAAATCCTCCCCTTCGAGTCCATTCAGACCACCTGATGCGTCGAGATTCATCGTCGAGCTCTGCCACTCTCCCTCCTTTGGACTACCTACAGCCCAGCCCAGTCAGAGGCCAGCTCGAGCCTCATGACGAACTCACCAGAAAGTCTGGTTGCCGCTTTCTTCAGTGCACAGATACCCCCAACGAGCTCAAGGTTCGAATCAGTTTGTACGATTGTTCCCTACTCACCTCTTTTTCTTGACAAAAGGTTTTACTGCCCCCTCGGACCGCCCAAATATATGCTCTGCTGCTGAAGGCAGAGCTAGTTGAGCTTGAAAAGCAACGTGATGCTTCTTGGGAGCGCATCCTCGACATCCGCCGCCTGAAAGACCGTATGATCAGAAAGTGTCAGCGCCTCGCAAAGGCCTACTCCGCGAGCAACACCGGAACTCACATTCCTTTTCTTACCCTCCACGCCCCACCCGACTTTCGGATTAAAGAGATCGAGAAGTGGATTCGACTCCATGAAGGCTCTGACGCGTTGAAGAAAATGATCTCCCCCGATACGCTCAGACAACGTGGTTCATTCTGCTGCGATCGTTGTGCGAACTTGGTACCTCACAACCACACCATATCAAGTCGTCGTTCCTCTATACAACCCGTCCATTCCCGTCGTTCGTCCATCTCCGAAAAATTACCGTCAAGGGGCTCTACACTCTCAAGGCGTCCTAGTGTGTCCACAAGCGACATGAAAGGCTCCAATCCTAGACTCCCATTACCAAACAGATCAGCTGTCATCAGCGAGGATACCATTCAACGCGTCAGAGGCCAGGAAATTCGTGCCGAAGAACGCGCGTCCCTGCACACATTGAGTCATTCTCAGGAAAATATCACTTCTCAGGTCACCAATATCGTAGAGGAACATGCCCAATTTCGCACTTCGAAACACAAGCGAAGCACATCCATCGATGCAAGCAGGTTTACAGAGGAGAGGCTCCAGGAAACCAAACGTTCTATACATACCATCGTCGAGGATCCACACGAGCTCAGCGTGGATCATAGTAATCGTTCTTGTGTCGAAAGTCGTTCCGAGGTGGAGTCCTTGGGTCGTCTCTCCATTGTATCCCCAGATCCATTACCAGTCCCATACCATGGCTCCACCTCTGCGGCTTTTATGGAGATATGTGATAGCCCTGTGGATGCGACACGTCCTGAAGCCAATAAATCTCGGCAGAGAGACTCGTCTGCGGAAGATAGTACTCCCTCACCACCTTCGGAAGATGAACCTACCACGGATGGCATGCCTCGGCTGGATATACCTCGTAGACGAAGTAGCCTCAAGCGTAGCAACTCTGATCTTCGGATGAGCATGGCTTACTCGACGAAAACTGTATCATGGGCAATGGACCGAGATTGGGCCCACCAAATGACCAAGTACCAGGCGGCGACCGCCCAAGTGGAGCATGCCGGTGAGTTATGCTTTGAATTCACTCTCTCCCTGCTTGACGCAACGTGTAGATGAGGAGTGGGGTATCGTCTGTCAGAAATATCAAGAGGAACTTGCTGGCTTGAAAGCGCTCCGCCGTAACGTCACGCAGACACTATCAAGACTCCGCATAGAGACGGATAAGCTTCAGCATGAGGACGAAGTCATCCGGGATCAGGAGGAAAAACTCCGCCAAGGATATGAGCAACTCGAAGAGAAGCATGGACAGTACCGCACAAAGGGTGAGAGCTGTGCCTCCTCATTCGGCGCCTGTGCTGACGTGAATATCCTCGAATTCGATAGTTAAAGCTGTTTTGCAAGAAACGGAGCAAGTTCTGACGCTTTGTGGTACAAAACGCGATGGAGAACTTCAAGGATTTTAAGATATCCGTTTACCCAGCAACCTATCATTTAGAAAATTATCTAATGGCGTTTATCGCTCACATATCTCCTCTGGATATATATACCCTTGTGCTACATTTCTTCAGTTTTCTCCCTATGCAGCCAACCGCAATTCCTAGTGTCCGTTCGACATTTATGTACAACTGCGGCTCCCCTAACAATACCGCTGCATAAAGCGAAACTCACCACCTTTTTCGGCGTGTTTTTTTCCCGTTCTTGAGCAAAGATCCAAAGGTCAGGTATTACGAGGTGTAAGCTTGAGCAAGACATTGGAATGAACCGATACATGTCAACCATCCTGCTTGCTGGAACAGGAGCGGAATAACGACCAATGAGGGACCGGTCACTGGTACTCGAGAAGAGCACCACGCTCCCGAGAGAACTGATAGTACGAGGCATGAGGTGAGGACAAACGAGACCGGACAACGCTCAGGTGAGACTGTCAATCAGCCTCGCTCGGCTGCCTTTCCCCCAAGCAGTTCGCACAAAAAGACATAAGTAAAATGATGATTGAGCACATATGAACTGCAATGGTTAAAATGAAACTGTGCACAATCATGGGCTCTTTGATCTACAGTAATCACATTCTAACCGCACACTCTTCAATGTCTTGCACAAGACCCGCCAATCATCAGCCTTGGTGATCTTCCAATCAGTGCCGAATTCTCGTCCATCCGTCAGGGCAGGGTTAAGCGGACCGTTAGGGTAAGATACCTCCCCCTCTTTCCCCCCCCAGTCGAAGTCGATTACCATCACCCTCTCCCCATCGCAGATGATATTCGGGCTTTGTAAGTCTCCATGAACAAGACCACAGGCATGGAAAGATTTAACGAGCTCCTGCAACTGCTCCCCCCATTCTGTAGTTTTTGGACCAGATGGAGAGCCCGCGATCTGGAAGGCAGATTTAAAAAAATCCATGGCTATGCTGAAAAAGCCTCCAGGGAGCCTCTCAAAGCCCAGGAGCTTGGGCGCAAATCCACGATCCGCACAAAACATGTGCAGCTCATATGAGTAACGGCGTGTAAACTTGACAATAATTTCCTCGCCGTCGGTCGTTTTGGCAATGTAAAGGAGCCGGCCGGTAGCTTTGGAGGGTAAAGGATTAAGAATCTCGAACCGGATGCAGGAACCAGAGCGAGGACGAGGTAGGCTTGAAATAGGAGGTAAATCGCGCCACCCTCGGATCGGGGGACCGCGGGTTGCAATCAGCTGCGCAGCGTCTTTGTCGATACGAGCGAGAAGGACTGAGGCTGCCGTGAAGGCATCGTAGAGTGCGTTACGGTCGTCACCGTCACCTGAAGCCCGAATACACGACAGTCCGGGGGTGAGAGCAACTACACGCCATCGACCGAAATAGATCATGGCATAAAATGTGACGTAGTGGCCTAGCATAATTATCAGCTGTGCGTGAAATGCAAACATAATATATAACATGCTGATAATAGTTAGTCCAAGGCATGGAATGTTCCAACGTGTCATCACCGAAGCAAATTTTTCCGTCGCTTCCCTGGTCGAGTGAGCAAAATAACCCGTCATTTCGACATACGGGATAGATCCACAGACTGGCTCGTTTTTAAACTTGGCAATGCAGTACGCTGCTTTGTGTGGTCCGAGGATGTGGTCGTGATCTGAGTTGGCTTTATTGTTAACGGTGGCTGGCATTAACTGGAAAGAGAGATTATCGGTGCGCGCAGACAATACGTCGGTCAAAGCGTCTAAGCCTTCTTTTCTTCTGCTATGTTCATCAGGGTAGATAAGTGACATCTTCTCTGCGAAGTTGTCGACGGCTGATGGTAATCCTACAAATGACACTTGCTCCATGCCCGGGACATCCTTGCGCCCACGGAAGATGTCGAGGAAGTGACCAAACCCTTCGTACTGGAGTGAGATAGGTGGAAGATCGTCCGCGAATTCAGGCAGCTTCTCGTCATGGGCACAACGGTGGTCGATCATGTCTGTCTCCGGGCTTTTATGCCAGCTTCTGAAAGCTGGCGGCTGCGCTAAATTTGGTGGCGACTCATTCGCGATTTTGGCCCGCTTCGCGATCTCCACCACGTCATCATGAGCCTCTTCACGAGCGTGTTTTTCCCCTTTCAAGTCGCATCAGTTGGGGAGATGTTAGCGGGACGAGGCTTACCTTCGAACATATGGGAATTCCACTTCACGACCAAGTTGATCGGTGTCAAGCCACGAGAAACATACGGCTTAATTGGGTCGACTGACAATAGCTCCGTAGCGATATCCTCCAAGGGCACATTGGTGGGCAACTTGGAGGCGAATGGTAAAGGCTCATTAAGCTACATGTGCAAACCTTAGCCTTTGTGGATGAATATCAGGGATCAAGCTTACCTTCCAAAAGCTGAGATCCGTGTGTGAGATTGCTGTGGCTGGTGAGATCGAGATGCGAGTAGCAATTAAAGGCGCGATGTCGTCCAAATCAGCGGATTGAACCTGTTCATCCCTTAGGATGACGGACGTGCATCTCGACTGCCTGTTATTATCGTAAAGAAACCAAATTTTGGGAGGATATGCCATTGGTGTAAGACAGATAGTATCCTGAATCCAGGTGGGCGAAGGCTCCGCGCTCCCACGCCACGTCCAAGGGAGAGACTATTCGAGTGGCTGTTACAAAATCAGTCACTGGGGAATGTCGCGATCGTTCGCTCGATCTTTTGTGCTGCTCGTGCTTGATATTATATATATAATATATATGCAACACAGTATTTACAGATAAAGATGATATAGAGCTGCAATCAGGAATCGAAGGGAATATATACAGCCCAAAGAAATAAGTATAGCCCGAACAGAATTGAAACCTCAACGCATTACGCCCATTTTGTCACCTCGTGGGCCCTTTAGTGCCTTTAACCCCCAGCGATCTCCTTCAGGACAGCCCCAGCGTGGCTTTCATTGGCAAGGTTCATCAACCAAGAAGTAGAAGATAACTGTTTACCAGCAGCGCCATTAGTACTCTTGCTCACCGAAACTTGAGTCTGTACTCCCTCAATTATCTCTGTTCCGACATGTGTGCCAACACTTAGAACCTCCCTCGTTGCGCTCCATAGGATTGTGGCTCTGACATCAGAAGCAAATCCCACCTGTGCAATATCTTTGGAGTCCAATGGGACATTCTTTCCAGGGACATAAGGCCAACTCTTCTTCATTTCTTCTTCGAGGGGAAGCAGACTGCACACTAGCGAAGGATTATTCTGAATGGTTTCGCGCAGTTGCGGGCTCATGTGTTCCTGTTCAAGTGCAGATGGGTGTATCGTTTCGTGCGTGACGTCGTCGGTCTTGGTGGGGAGCTGACGTGTATTCTCTAGAGCCAGGACGAAAATCCCAGTACGAGAACTACTTTGGGTCAAAGGATGAAAAATAGGAGCTGTGTGTAGACTTACTCGTGAGGAGGCTGCTTTCCCCAAGGTGCGATGGGGTCGGCAAGTGATCTAATGTAGTCCAAGTCCACGGAAAGCATGTTTTCGATATTAGCCACCATCCAAATGAGAGTCAAGTCCGATAGATCATGATCGTGCCAACCACCTCCAATCTTTCAGATGTTGAGTCACGAATGAGCAATGCCAAGACGGACTATACTCACGTCGGAATGATCGCCTTGTTTAGAGGTCATGTTACTCAGTGTCCGCAACGGATCCGGAACATCACTTACCACTGAACCAGCACTGAGTATAATGTGTTAGGATCGTGGTCCGACTCCTTGTTTTGTCAACACTTACCTGCTTCAAAACTTGTCCTTTACGACGGCCACCCTCCGATTGCTCGAATTTGTTAGAGTTCTGTGGGAGTAGTGAAATTGCTTGGATTGGAATGAAGGCCTTCGAAGAACGTGCGCATACTTACAAAATCGAGCCTAGTTTCATTGATAGCCAGAGCTTGGTACGCTCGCTCGATGTGATCACCAAGTTCTGCGTTTGGGAAACCAAATATCGATTTAGTTGATGGCGACTTGTGAGTGATCTCCTCCGGTAACCCAACGGAACCAACAGTATCGAAGACGCCAACACACCTGGCGGCGGGTCATGACAAACAACACTGTCGATTATTCGACTGCTTACTTGATCGAGAAAGCATGATCATTAGAAATAGCTCTCAATTTTCCACGAGAAGTGGAGGACGTCCAAGGGGCAAGTTCAGCTCGTAGCTTTCCTATTTCTGGGGAAGGGTTACATCGACGATACGTAATCCGGATATCTGAAACGAACCTGCGGGGTCATTTGACTTGCCTAGTTTTTGGTATGCGACAAAGATGTCCGCAAACTGGTCCATATCGGTCTTATCCAAAACACCGATAGCGCCCTACATGAACAAAATAAGGATGACCGTGGGCAACACACTTGGAATGAAACTTACGATAAACATAGCAACCATGCGCACTGTGTATGCACCCTATTAAGCGTTAGAAGGGTGGAAGGCCACTGTACCCCAGTGTACTCACTCTTGAGAACCCAAACAAAAAGATCTACAACATGTAAGTGGAAGTGTAAAGTTCATGTTGAAACCGCTCGCCGTACCTCATCTCCTTGTTGGAAATTCCTGTTGACGTTGGAATCAGATCTCTGCTACTGGATGTCCTTCAAGGAGAGATCACTCACTGGGCAATAAAAGCATATGCCTCTTGCACTTTCTCCGCTGTCCAAGGCCGATGGTATGAGTTTAAATGCTGGTGCAGAGGATGATATATTTACCTAACGATGCCCCAGTGGCGCCTATGGAATGCTGAGCCACGTTTCAGTCGCAGGATACCATAGAGGGTGCTTGCCTTGGATATATTCTGAATAGAAGTTTGGGGAACTCCCGATGCCAGCTTGATAAAACACAACCTGCGGTATCGCGTATCCGCTATTGATCACAGAATTGGTGATAACAGTATTGTGACTTAGGGGCACCGACATACGTTCGTTCATCGTGATGTGTGATTGCACGGGAGAGTTTCTGAGGGTGGAATGCCGCGACCCAGTCTAAGTCTACTCGCTTTCGACTTGCACCATGCGTGTCACTTACCAGAATATTGGTATATTTCCAACGTTCCTTTACAACGACTCCGTCTTGCCATGTCCTACCATGACGAGGATGATTCGCAATCAGACTACTGGTTTCTGTCGACCGCCGCTGATCTTATTACTTACCCGTCACAGCAGACAATGATTCTTTTATTGGTCTGAATCTTGAGCGGGGGTTTTGATGTTCCAACCATGGGGTCGCTTTGTAGCTGGGCATGATCAAAGGTAGATGGGCCAGACATGATAGAGATGACGGGAATGGCGGGCACGCGCCTCCCAATTCACCGTTCAAGCATATTTATACCACAAGGCCTGATGGCGGGACGTCAAATATACAGGACCAACTCAAGGAATTATCATGCCAGGTTGGTGGCTCGATGGCACGGAATTAGAATAACGGCGTATCATGTGGCCGACTAATCGCCGCACGGCTGTGCATTTTCCCCTGACCCTTGAGATGGCCGCATCGGGCTTTTGCTTATGCCGGCCGTTCAGGAAGGAATTAGTTCCCAAAAACCAGACCTTCGCGATGAAAAAATAGTCGCTTTGATCTTACGAGGGAAGAACTGAGATCAGCTGCGTCCGATGATCAAATTTAAAGCTCAAACGTGCGTGCCACTGGCGAACAAAAACGCCAACAATGTCAATTAAAATTATCCGGCATAGTAACCTGAAACCAACCCGCATGCTTGCTGTACAGAATTGCTGTGGAAGCGAATGTGCATTCAACAATGCAACAGCACTAGTAGCACAGGCTCTACCAAAACCGGTAAATGCAGAGCTACCTGCCTAACCGGAACTCAGCCCCCGAATACTCATCCAATGCACGACAGAACGCCGTCTCAGATATCAACACAGGAGTGCCGCGCGCTTCAGAACAAGAAGGATCAAAATGGTTGTCATCTGGATGAGTGTGGCTGTTCTTTGTGTAGTCAGGTTCCGACGGACTAATCGGCACGCCACACGTACTGAAACTCGCCAAGGGTATTTTGCCATGGCGGGAAGCCGTGGAACTCGATGGGAGGATGCGGCATCTTCATGCCACCTATGTGGTGGATTATCATCAAGTCAGGCGGGGGAAAGCCAGCTTTCTAGAGTTGAGAACATTCAATGAAGGGCAACGACTTGTCGAATCTGACCTTCTAGCACCATGGTCAGCTTTGATACTGTCAAATTATACGGAATTTTGCTAGGCATTGTGCCGTCTGACATCGAAGCTCCACTAACATAACTTTGCAACAGCGAGCGAGTGGCTGAGACAATGGCAGGTTTACCCGAAGCACGAGACACTATGTGAAGCGTCAAGTGGTTGGATGCAGAGGATACACCTTTGCTTGATTCCCATCAGAGACCCACCGGGTGGACAGAACGAAACATACTTTTAGGTTGTCTACGAACGGCGACATTCCTACGTTTCCGAAGGCGAGAAAAATGCTTCATAGTGATCATATTCAAGTCCACAGAGAGCGTCGCATAGTCAGGCGAGTGAGACCTTGAACTAGAAGACTCCGAAAGTGGTGGCGTCAGAGGATACTCGACTTCCGACTCGCAATTGTCTTCCGAGGCCTCATTTGCGGGAAAGACGCGTTGATGTGCATTCTCAGAACATCCATAAAGGACACCTATATGTATGCGTTCAGAGTGTGCCATTTAAGTGTCCAAACATGCATACCATGGCGGTCGTGGACGGTGAGTCTCTCTATACCCAACGCTCGACACCACGCGGCGACACTTTGTAGGCATTGAAGGAACGCAGTTTCCGTTTCCTCCGTAGGCATGTCATTGTGCGCGACGAGATTTAGACAAAGGTGTTTTGGGATTTTACTGCGCTGGGCTTCTAGAGGTTTCGGTTGCCTCCGGTTGCATCTCTGCACCCACGCAGCGATGGTCATGAATGCAACGTACAGAAAGTGGATGAGGCGGAGCGCCCAGTGAGTCGACATCAGGTATTCGGCATAGACTGAACAATACACGCAGGGGAACTACAGACCAGCGAAACGGTCACGTGACTCCATGAAATACGTGGAACTAATTCGTTGGCAATAATACTTGGTAGGGCAAACAGCACGGATAGACACAAGTCAAAGGGCTCAAGTCCTATGGCTCAGAGAATAACGGGTTCTCCTTCAATAGTATTCTTGATCTTCAACAGGATCATTGTCTTCCAGTTATCCAGCTTGGTGACCTGATCATATTCGACGACACATCCTGTGAACGCCTGTTGATCCTCGGCCTGGATAGCGTCGGTGATCGCATTGACAAATTTACACTCGCGGGTGGATGCAAATGTAGGATCTTGTGACATGTACTTCTGTACGTTTCGTTTGGCGGTGACAGAGTCCTATACGGTGTTGGCTGGACAGCTCAGGTATGAGTGTCATGCTTACCTTCATAGCCAGGGCGCAAAGACACGCCCTTAGCCAATATTCCTTGACACTATATTTCGTGAGAGCAGACGCCAGTGAATGGTCTGCAACCTGTTCGTATCGTTGAATGGCTTGTGGATATTCCTCTAACTCCGCATGGAGGTCTGCAGCATCCTTGTAGCATGCATTCGCAGTACTGCAGATTATCAACATGCAACCACTTTCACATGCGAAATCACGAACGCAGTAGCATCCTCTTGAGAGTACCAGTCCCCTGCTCGCTCGAGGCTCTCGCAAGCTTTCCGAAGGTCATCGAGCTCGTGTTGATATATTTGTGCGATCTCCTTCTCTCTATCCGCAGCTTGTCGGAAACGACCAGATGCTGTCAAATGAGTGATTGTCTGAGACAGGGCTTGAACTGCCACTGGGGGATGATTCAGTGCCGTAGACCATCTGGGAAGTGGAAGGGGTGGATTTACGGTCAGGATATCCTCGTTTGTATGCCTTGGCGGCGTTCCACCAGGAGTTTGCGGCTTCGTTGGCCTCCTTGCACTTTTCTCTGCACTCGGCCTCTCTTGCAAATGCATCACCTGCATCCTTAAACTGTTTGTCAAGTTTGAAGGCATTGGCAGCCTGTTGATAGAGATCACCGGCTTCCTCGAATTTCGTAGATGACGAAGAAAACCACCCTGTAGATGAGTTAGCCTTCTTGTCCGCTTTTTCCAAAAGAGTCTGGGCGGGTGATTTGGATGGCATCGTGGTCAGGATGCAACATGAAACACTGCACCATGCCCAATCGCAGCACAGATCACGTGAAGGACCAGAGATATACTATATATACGACAAGTGGTGCCGCATTAGTGTTTCAATCATCCGTTCATTATGTCCGCTCTTTCAGGTTTTGAGAACGAGCTCAGGAAGGGGTTGGACGAATATCCTGTAAAACCAGGTGAAAAGTTTTCGTACGGCACCGCGGGTTTCAGAACCCTGTAGGTACACGTTACACCATGACCTCGCTGCATCAGATCTAAATGCAATCTAGGGGGGATAAGCTCGAGTCCGTGCTCTTCAAGGTCGGGATTCTAGCAGCTTTGAGGAGCAGGTCTTGCGATGGTAAGACCATCGGCGTGATGATCACCGCTTCGCACAACCCAGCTGAAGTACGTCCAATGTCTTCCTACCTCGATATCGTTCAAACGCAAGTTCTATGCAGGACAATGGTGTAAAGCTTGTCGATCCTCGTGGAGAGATGCTAGATACATCTTGGGAATCACATGCCACCGACTTCGCGAACGCACCATCCCCTGATGCATTCAATGCGATTCTCGCGGATTTCATTCAATCCAGACAAATACCACTAAGCACACCAGCCAGAATCGTGTATGCTCGCGATACGCGCGCGTCTGGTCCAAAGCTCGTTGCAGCACTTCGTAAGGGTCTCGCTGCTGTGGGTGCGACGGCCACGGATGCCGGGGTTACTACGACGCCTATCCTCCACTACTTGGTAGATACCATCAATACCACGACGCAAGAGTGGAACGTGGACAAATTAATAGAAGGGTACCACTTCAAACTCAGCAGTGCATTTAAAAGACTTCTCGTTCGTTTCCGCTCTCGATCAGATGTGCCTCACTGCTGACTTAACCCACAGGTGGACAGAAAAGCTTCGACCCCCTTGTTGATCGATTGTGCCAACGGGGTCGGCGCTCCAGCTGCCAAAACACTTGATGGTTTTCTTGGCGACTCAGTCAATCTCGAGTTGAGAAACACTTCCGTCGAAAGTGCAGAGAAACTTAACAAGGATTGTGGCGCCGACTATGTCAAGGTCAACCAGAAATTGCCACCGTCTCTTGCATCCGAGTTAAGGCCCGGGCAACGTGGATGTAGTTTGGACGGTGATGCTGATCGTCTCATCTATTACTACTTGGACGATAGTGGAAAGTTCCGCATGCTTGATGGGGACAAGATTACGACGCTAGTTGCAAGCTTCATCGTGAGGTTAGTCAAGGACGCTGGCCTCGAAGATACTCAAGAAAAGATCAAAGTTGGTGTCGTCCAGACAGCGTATGCTAACGGAAGTTCCACTAAATACTTGTCGGAGGTGCGTTGCCATGCCACAGTGGGACTGGACACACGCTCACCACCATGCAGAGACTTCCCGTTACATGCGTACCAACTGGTGTCAAGCATCTGCACCATGCCGCAGCTGAAAGATATGACATCGGAGTATACTTTGAGGCTAATGGCCACGGAACTGTCTTGTTCTCGCCGTCTGCTCAGCGTATAATTGCCTCTCATAAACCGTCCACGGCCGCGCAGGCGACTGCACTCGGCCGTTTGAAAGACGTGATTGACGTTATCAATCAGACCGTTGGTGATGCACTCTCTGACATGCTCCTCGTCGAGGTCGCGCTCTACCACATGTCTTACTCTGTGGAAGCATGGGATAAGTTGTACTCAGACCTTCCGAATCGATTGGTTAAGGTCAAAGTCGGAGATAGGAATGCCTTTGTCACGGAAGATGCAGAACGCCGCTTGGTGCGGCCACTCGGTCTTCAAGCGAAAATCGACGATCTTGTACGGAGGGCGGGGGGTCGTTCGTTCGTTCGGCCGAGTGGTACAGAGGACGTAGTCAGGGTGTACGCGGAGGCACAAGAGACAGACGTAGCCATTGGTAAGAGGCCTGCTCTGGCACGCGTTCAACGATGAATTTGGTTGTGCAGATCTTGCCCTCTGTGTCGCTGGGCTCGTATACGACGAGGCGGGTGGAGACCCTGCGCAGAGGCCGGCTGACTTTAGGTGAGATTGAAGGACGGAACGTGGTAAGCTCATGCATGTGTATGTGTACCAGTACCCATCGACGACTTGTAAGTTGTAAGTAAATTGTAGGTAATGAGCAAAGTACAAGACGTAATTTGGTGCAATAGTCGCGCAACACTTCGCAGACCAGGCGCAGCACATGAAATGTTCCTGCTCGCTTCCACTTCAAGTTCACCGATACTCCAACTCTCTCATCCATGTGTCGATTTGTGATTTACAAAGGCACATCGCCTGTTCAGCTGTCACATGTAAGCATCCTTGTTGCCTTTAACTTGCGCCACTCTCCGACATTCGTAGTTATTGACGCGCCCATGCCACTCTATCATAAACCAAGCTTTCGATTCACGGCTACGCCTGGACCATCGAAGACCAATAAACGGAGACGGATTCGGCGTTGGTGCGTTTCGACACTCTCACCACGACGGACTCCCTTCCAAATTCCCATTGCAGGTTGGTATGACACCGTCCACGATGAAGAACTTGGCAGCCAGCCTTGCATATTCACTTCTGTGACACCAGTAATCAAGCTCATCCAACCCGGAGAATTCTCGCTGACACCAAAATAGGCTTGGAATAACGCCAATCTCATACGATTGGCGGAGAAGATCAAGTCGCCCCTCGTGTTGTGCGTACATAAAGATAGTTGGGCCATCTTTGGATCCTGACCTCTTCAGTGCCCACGTGAGAGCAACCACTGCTGGCTCTCTATCATTGGACAATTGCCATCCGTTTGTTTTTGGCAACATCATGGTGGGCTCGGCCGTGATCCGAGTGATAAGTGGCTGCTTATAATCATTTAGTTCATGCACAACGGTGGGATCGCAGATTTCCATCTGATTAAAAGGAGGCTACAAGCAGAATTATCGGATGAGATATTCAACGTCGTACAGGGAAACACTGGTATGTCAATCTCCGTGGTATGGGAATGGGAAACCTGCTTGCTAAGCAAATGTAGATTCGGAGTGGGCATTCGCGTTGTTTCTCTCGAAAGTGAGTGTTTTGATTTGCAATCCTAATCGTTGCACTGATTGTTCCCAGCTGCCTGATGCGAAAGCAAAATCATTCACACATCAAACACTGCAGCGAGCAATGCTGGATACCATTGCTGCCCTTAACGACTACGCTGATGTTTCTGGCATAATTGAAGTAGGGTTCTCCCATGGAGTGATGCACAGCAACTTACCCTGCGCTTAGCCCAGTCTGATGAATTTTTGCGTTACCGACGGCGAGAGTGTCGTTGCAACACGGTATATTTCGTCTCGCCGTGATGAAGCCGCTTCACTGGTAGAGAACACGTCTGTGAAAATCTATTCTGTGGTCTCATAACCTTTGCAGTGGTTTTCATCCGGCACGACGTTCAGCGAGTACACGCAAGGTGGACACTACAAGATGACAAAGGCGGACAAACGAGAAAACATCATCATGGTTGGTTCCCACATCTTGCGTGTCTGCACTCCTGACTCGTCTTAGATTGCCAGCGAGCCCCTGACCTTTGAGAAAGGTGCGCACACACATGCCGACATGAGATGCTCAGACTCAGTGACGCTCGCAACAGCTGATTGGATGGAAATACGAACGAACAACATGGTTGTGATCACCCCGAAGATGAATTTATTACAGATACCTATCGTCGACAAGTTTTATGTTTCACCATCAGATCCCGCTGCCCTCAACCGTGGAACGGACTTTGCGGCTGCGAAGGGTCTTCTTAGCCCAAGGAACACGCTCACACCCACACATCTTAGGGATACTGCACCACAGTTGTCCATTTAGTCTAGTGTTTCGAGTGTATTCTGTGATTTGTGTTTTGCTGTAATTTCCTGGAGTGCAAAGCATGTGACACTTGGCACGCAACGCGACCAAAGCAGGTTCTTTAAGCACACCGCAGTGGCCCCTGGCCGTCGTCCGCCATCTCAAGCGAGAGCGACGAGCGCATCAGCGAGCAACATGAATCCATGGATACTATGGAGTGCGCTGTCCCACACGGCGAGGTACGTGTGTGTCCTGCATTCAATCGTCGTCCGCCTCATCTGTTCCAGGTTGTCTACCGTGTTGCAGATATTGCTCTATCTCCCTTTGACCCTCGCAACTCTCTCCACGCCAGCGTTCCTTCTGCTCTCACTTCTACTTTCCGTGCATTCATTCATTCATGGCACGCTCATCCTTCTCTGGGGGTCGCAGCTGCTCTCCGTCATGCAGGTTCCCATGCACCCTTTCCTCCTCCTTGTTTCCTTCAATGCCTTTTCCCAGTCGGTTCATCCACTATTATCCACCGCAGCCAGTTGGTGGGGAAAGATTTTGACGTTTTCTGGACCAACCTATGTAGCCATGGAGGGTCTGTCCAGCCTGCTCTTCGCCCAAAAAGTTGGTCAGGTTGGAAAAGAGCTGGCAGACGAAGCAGAAAGTTATCAATTTGGCATCCTTATCGCATCAGCAGCAGCATATGTTGTTGCAGCGTGGTGGATAGTCGCGGTCAGTTGTTCATCTGCCTTGCTGCAACTCTCGCTCATTTTTGGTCGCACAGGCGTATCCAGCTGCAGCCACGTCACCACTGTCTTCCACACTGTTGGGTGTGGCGTTGACTGCTTTCCTGTTTCTGACGGTAATAGGATTCCGCCTCCGCCGGACGAACATTGTAGAATCTTCGATGCTCTCCTTGTTCCTGGCCTATAATATTTGGCTCTGCGGCTTTGATCAGACATCATTCTCGGATCCCGCGTCTTCATAGTACGTCACACCTACATACCCACCCGTGTCGTGTGCTAAAACGACCACAGCGCACCCCTTTTATCTAATATCCTTCCCCATCTTCAAACACTTGTCAACTTCATTACGAACACTCTCCCAAAACCAGTGCTCGTCGCGCTCTTTTACCGACTGACAATTCTCCAATTTGCCTCACGCATACTTCCTACGATCGGTGCAGATGCTTGGGAGTCAGGTGATTCGACAAATGATGGTTGGGATGGCAGACCTGTATGGCCTTGGAAATCCAACTTCTACGCACAGCTGATTGTTAGAAATGCCTTGCAGACTTCAACGCTGACGCGTTTCTTGCTGACATACAGACAACTGATATTTGTTATGGTGTACTCACACTTGCTGCGTGCGTCTTTCATTTGTTCTTTATTTCAAAGCTGATGCATTGAACATGCCTGCAGTTTTGGACCCTGCATCCCAAGTTTGGTGGCGTTGGGCGAATGTCATGTTTACCCTCCTTCTATGGTCTGTAGAGCTCGTTGTTAGCCCAGACGGTGATGACGTGAGTACAAAGTGGAAAGTGGAGTAAATTGACCAGATGGTACCCTATGGACGACGTCACGCATGTCTCTATCAACGCGCATCTTTCCGGCTCAGCAGTTGTTTGCTTTCCATTCCGCCTCTTCCTCCCTCGCCCCTTCATAGTACTCCCTCTTCCAGATCTGTACCTTCTCCTTCACGTCTTCGAGTATCCGCCCGCACGCTGCGAAAGCCTCCTTGCGATGCGGCGATGAAACCGCAATGACTATTGACGCTTCACCAACCGGGACGGTTCCTAGGCGATGATAGACGGTGCATGATATGAGAGAAGGAACGTCGTGAAGCGGTGGTTGGTGCGTCGATCGAGATACTGATCGACGAGCATCCTTGAGGATTTGCACCATGGTCTTAATCGCCAGCTTGCTGTAAGCTTGATATTCTAAGCGTGTCACGACCTTGCCTGTTGGAATCGTTTGTATGACGATGTCTATAGCATATACCGTGCAGTGATACCTTTGAAGGAGTTGCGGGTGGTACCGATGAAGACGGCTGTTGCACCAGCGGTGTCGTCCCTCACTGAACGTATGATTGTGTCTACATCGAGAGGGTCGTAGGTCAATACACAGGTATCGCCCTCACAGTCCTCCCTCGCTGCGGTCGAGGTGCTCGGATAAGCCATCGCTGGAGCAACAGTAAACACCCGCATCACAACACTTGGCCGTTACAGTAACCATCACGGCATCCCAGGTTCAGCTCTCCCTGCCTTGAGCGTTGACGAGACCAGTCGACGACATACTGTACATGTTTGCGACGGGCCATCGTACGCGCATTTTTGTTGGGAGCGTCTCGCGATTAACTCGACGTCGTCCGCTCTCCCTTACACACCGGTCGCCATCGCATGGCGTTCCCCTTGACGTGCACCCAGAAGTCGAGGATGCCTTGGCAAATGGCCGTCCAGTGGTAGCACTCGAGTCCACGATCATCACTCATGGAATGCCATACCCCACCTCTTTAGAGATGGCACAGTCCGTCGAGAACATCGTCAGGTCCACCGGGAGCATCCCCGCTACAATAGGCCTCATCGAAGGCCGTGTCAAAATTGGTCTTCAACCCGCCGAGCTAGTGCGACTTGCGAGTCAAAGTACGAATCCCATGAAGTTGTCCAGGAGGGATATCGCTCCTGCTATAGCATCCAGGAAAGACGGTGGTACTACCTGCAGCTCAACGTTGATATTTGCTGCGCTGGCGGGCATCAAGGCATGATTCCTGATGCTCAGATTCAAGTGCCCTTGGCTCACCACATTCTCAGATTTTTGCTACTGGAGGGTGAGAAGCACACAGCACAACTAACATGGACACTCATGTATTCGCAGCCTTGGCGGAGTACATCGCGGTGGAGAGAAAAGTACGCGTCGTCCCACGTTTTTCTTTGGTATCGACTGAATCGAGGATTTCCGACAGCGATGGATATTTCAGCTGATTTACACGACCTCGCTCGCTGTCCTGTGGGTTTGGTTTCAGCTGGAGTCAAGTCGATCTTGGACATAGGGAGGTAAGTCAAAATATGTTCAGATCGTTTATCTCGAGTATCGATATTCATCCACAGGACCCTCGAGTATCTTGTGTGTTGCATACTCAGATGCCTCTTTGGGGTGTTCACTTAAGCAGTATCCGTGTAGGAGACCCTCGGAGTACCTGTTGTATCATACGCCGAGTCAAATGACTTCCCTGCATTCTACACCCGCAAGAGTGGTTTCAAGGTTTGTCCAGGGGTCGACGTTATGATTATGGTGCTGAACCAGACTTTACAGTCACCGTGGAGCATCGATAACCCAGAGTCTGCTGCCAGGATTCTTTGTGAGGACATCATTTGGTCTCGTTACGACTATCTGGTGACCATGAACCGATAGACATACAGAGTCAACTCGGCATGTCGAATGGTGTGCTGTTTGCTGTCCCTATCCCTGAGAAGTACGAGGCCCACGGCGCTGTACTGCAAGAAGCTATCGAAACTGCCTTACGGGAATCAGAGGATACAGGCGTATCAAAGTCGGGGAAGGAGGTGACACCTTGGCTTCTTAAGCGTGTTGGCGAGCTCACTGGTGGCAAGTCCTTGGAGAGCAGTAAGCGAGGTAGTGCATGTCTTCTTTCGTTCGACATTCATTATCGGTCGTAGATGTCGCCCTAGTCCAGAACACTGCCCTCGTCGGTGAGTGACTCCCCTTGATGAACTGATTGTCGCGCGATATATTCACGAAACATTAGGTGGACGAATCGCGGTAGAGTATGCCAAGATTGCAAGTGAACGCCAAAATGGGAAAAATGTGAGTTGCATGTCGAAGCAGCTCACCATTCGAAATGACGCGGTACCCAGCATTTTTACAGTGATTTCCCCGCGGATTCCCCTTCGCAGGTTTTCCAGAAATCCGAACTGGTTAAACACGGCTCTGGGAGTGCCGTAGGAAGGGACGTAATTCCCGGTGATCGGAAGGCGACGGTTGTTGTCGTGGGATGCGCCGCTGTGGACATTACTTCACAAGCCGAAGTGCTTATCCGGCCCGATCAAAAGAGCACCTACCCCGGCAAGGTGTTCTTATCTCTGGGCGGTGTCGCTCGCAACATTGCGGAAGCAACTCACAGAATTATGTCCGGATCGACTGGAAATGATGCTGCGACATTGCTTGTCGCCCCAGTTGGCGACGATGAATTTGGCAAATTGATCGGTGCCATGACCGAGTCACTCGGAATGCGAACGGATGGACTAGTGCCCGTTGATGGCCAACGGAGTGCTGTTTGCAATCTATTTCTCGATTCACACGGCGAGCTACAGTGCGGCGTTTCTGATATGGATCTTCCGCGTGTGTTGGAAACAGATCAGGTAGGCACGACTTCCGCCGAACATTCGCGATTTGCCACTGAAATGTCTTAGATACTTGCCATTCTCCGAGATCAACACCCTCAACTTCTTGCCCTCGACGGTAATATTTCCTCGGACACACTTACCACTATCGTGACAGAAAGTTTAAAGATGGGTATTCGAAGTACGTTGTTCGATTTTCAAGTGTTCATTTGGTGACCTAGTTCCGTTCAGCATTCTTGTAGGTCCTCTTTATTTGCTTTGGTTCTCTGTTGCCGACCAAAATCAGTGAGCCAACTTCAGTCGTCAAGGGCCTGCGTATTTTACCCGCAATAACCGCAAACCTTGCAAGGTCCACCTGTTCAGTGATATCATTCGTCTCGCCGAATTTGGCCGAACTTGCACAAATGTATCAGGATGCCCGCAACACTTCCGACCTGATGTCTCACGAGCATTGGTGGAGTATAGCTGACAGCTTCGGGCTGGGATCCCAGTTCCGCACAGACTTGGTGCAGCTTGCGAAGAGAAATGTCTCAGACGTTGCACCAGATCTGGGCACGTTATCATTCATAACCGACACGGGCGTCGTCCAAATGGCCGTCAACCTCCTACCTTTCTTCCAGCACATTGTGATCAAGTGCGGAAAGCTGGGTGTACTGGTCGTTATGCGACAAGACCGAACAGAAGCAAGTGCCTGGGCAGCGCAATGTAGCAGCCCGCGCCATCGATATATCGTTGCTCAATCCCCAACCTCGGATGAGATGGTCGTTATCCAGCACTTTCCCCCTCTACAGGTAACACGGGATGTGGCATTGAACACTACCGGAGCCGGAGATTCACTTGTTGGAGCGTTACTGGCTACGCTGGCCCAAGACCCCCATGTGTTTAATAGTCCATTAACCTTATCGAGGGCCTTAGATATTGCTCAGCAGGCAGCAATTCTGACACTGCAGAGTCCGCACGCGGTGTCACCGTCATTATCTTCGTTAAAGCCCACATACATGTAGATATACCATGACCATCATCTAATTTCTGATATATCATTGTTGATCCAAAGGCCCAACTCGCACTGTGCTGCGTGCTACTCGTAGTCTCTCCTGCTCGGCAAGTCGTGATTCTTTGCGGTCCTCCTTCATCTTTTTCTCATAATATGCCTGGGTGATTAAGGTTAGAACTAGCAAGATTCAAAGAGTAATGCATACTTGAGCCCCATGTTTCAGGCGCGTGATGATGTTTGCAGCCTCCCCTTTGGTGAGCTTCTCTGTGGCCGCTGCGACGCTAGCCCGGTCCATCGCGCGTTTTCCTTTCCTCTTATTGATAAACGTCTTCTGGTTTTCTGTGGCCGGGGCTCGTCGCCACCTGGCACTCCGTAGTAAACTGTTCCAAGTCAGTAACTGTATAGGATATCTGCATGAACCCGTACCCTAAAGCTAGCGACCCACGGAGTACCTTCTGAACTGCATAAGTATCACAGCCCTTCAGCGCGTCAGATAATGTGTCTGCAGTCGATATCAACCGTTTCCGCATAAAAGGAGACACCTTCAACCGCCTGGCAGAAGAAAAGTGCATGGTTGCCTCGGTGTATGTAGCGCGGAAGCACGCTACATTGTTTATAAGCTTTTTGACCCGAATCTCGTGTATCGTGTTACTTCACCTTCACCTTCAGGATCGGGTTCTATTCGTATATAACCTTTCCCGAGGCATTCAAGGACATATATATCGGAACCGCACCCAACCCAGGCGTTTGGACTCAGCCTCGAAATGTGAGGTGCCCCAGAAAAGCTGTCGACCATCGCGAAGGGATCATCGTAGTCAAGATAAGTCACAGAAGTTGGCTCAGGTATGCAATCTGATTTGACTGGGATATTGCCCAGCTTGCAAGAGCTGACAGACTCCGCCCTGGCTGTCAAGTCGGCGATACTAGCATCTGTCTCGATGAACGTCTTGCGGTCATCAAACGGGCTAAGAATACTGACCATCAACAATTTCGCCAGGATCCAGGCCAAGTAGGGTTGGTATTGAGACAACACCAGAAATACGGGAGGCTGAGTCTACAAAGTCAATGATACGGCAATCAACTTTTCCACTTGCAGGAGATTGTCGCATGCCTCTGCCAATCTAAGGCAAGGGATAAGTATATATAAAAAGAAAGAGACACTTGGAGCGTACCATTTGTGCATAAACATTTCGAGACCGTGTAGGACGGCAGACAACAACGCAATCGACGTTCGGAATGTCCGCGCCTTCCGTCAAGATTGCTATTGGTTGTATAATATTCCACCAGATCGTTGACACAGAACCTCATGCGACGTACCACAGTTGACCAAAACAGGATAGCGTCCAGCCTTGAACTCTGTGATCAATGTTCGCCGTTCATTTGCCGGTGTGTTGGAGTGTAGCTGACGAGCATCAATTCCGAACTCTCGGAAAGCTTTTGTAAGCTGTCTAACATGGGCGAGATTGACGCAAAACACCAGGCTTGACGTGCGGTCAGATACTGTGAATGGGACGCTAAACTAAGCGACTACTGTAAGCTCTGGCGTTCAGAATACGTACACGCGCGATCCAGCCATGCCCGCACAACGAGATTGTTTATGGCCTCGGTGTTGATGATGTGAGAGAGACTAGAGGCATTGAAGTCTCCCGTCCTGGAGTTGATAGTGACGCCTTGTAAATTGATGCTAGCTTTGACGGAGGTGAATCGCACATCACATAACCTGTAATCAGCTTATGAGTGACTTTTCACGTGTAGGGCACAGATAAGCTTACCATTGCTCCTTGATCATGTCAAGAAAATCGCGGTGGTAAACAATTTTCTCGAACACTGATCCAAGTGCAAGGCCGTCATGACGGCTAAATGTCGCAGAGAACCCAATGATCGGGATGGAATGTGGTATGGAGGGAGGCATAAAGTGTGGGTCGGGATTCTTGATGTCAGCGTTGAAATGGGATAGTATTCGACGGTAGCTAGGAAGTTACATCGAGATTGAATCCCTGTGTGATAAATAACGCTTACGAGGGGGCTGCAGCATGGTGTGCTTCGTCTACAATGATTGCTTTCAAGTTCTCTGGTCGAAATTTCGCCAGTCGCTGTGGTTGGAGTAGTGTTTGGTACGTCGCTACGGTCCTTTATGCATGGATCCTACTAGTGAGACGCGAGACTCGATTAACCACACCCGGGACTCACACATCGGCCCGCCCGCTTGCTCGATGGTTGATACCTTGTTCGAGCTCAACTTTCCAACAAGGGTGGGTCCGTTCTGCTTGCGCGGCTGCTTGACGTGCAAGCTCGACGCTATTGACGATGATCAAGGAGCCAGAGGCTTGAGACGATCTCAAAGGAATTTGGGAAAGAAGGGTAGTAAAAATTGTTGTTTTGCCTGCACCTGTGGGTAGGGAGACTCCAATGCGAGCGATGCCAGCACGCAGCGCGGCGTGACACGCATCCAGACAGGATTGCTGGTATGGCCGTAAGACGAACCGCGCGAAGCCGCGCCGCCAGGAAAGCAGAACGCGATGCTTGCTACATGTCACTGAGGTTTGAAAGCATCTCATGGGCGTGGCGAGTTGGTAGAGCTCTACGAGAAATAAACACGCAACGGACTTGGTACGTCATCCAGAGAGCTTTCGAGCGCCACATGAAACTGATCGGCGGGGACATGGTCTGCATTCATTGTAAGGTAGCAGAAATCCTACTAGTGTGAGAGCATGTAAACCAGTCCATAATCGGATGCCAATACTAGAGGAATAGGGGAATAAAAACAGCTCTAGGGAGATATGTATATAAAAGGAGAGGACAGTGCCAAGGCCCAGACGACATGCAAAGCATTTAGCCAGATCCACCAGAGTAGACCTTGCCAAACATGATCTGCTGGAGCTTGTCGTATAACGATAGCACACCTGCACCAGCGACACCACGGAGAATGTTGGCACCAGCACCCTTGAACAATGATTTGGTACCCTCCTTGGCGATGATTTGCGAGCCAGCATCGAACATCGACTTGTAATGAACACCAGCACCGGAAGTCATCATCATACGACGACTGAAGAGCAAGTCAGAACTCCACTCAATGGTTCAAGGGAAACCACCAACCGGATGGTATCAAGGGGATACGAAGCAAGACCAGCACCAATGGTAACACCCCAACCAAGTAAGAACGACGCGAAGAAAGATCCCTCAAGAGCACCAACAAGGACAACAGGTTCTGCAAGAGGATATCAGTACTAGTCAACTAGAAGCAAACAAAGGACATACTAAGCGAGTCATAGACACCGAAATAAAGACCACGGTAGACAATGATACCAACCACCGAGGGCACAAAGCCACGGTAGAGACCGGCGATACCATCAGAGGCGAGCGTCTTCTTATAGACATCGACAAGACCATTGAACTGACGGGCTCCACCGCCCTTCGCAGACTTGGCATCGTTGGCAAGTCGGGTACGGGCGTAATCGAGAGAGTACACGAAGAGAAGCGATGAAGCACCGGCGGCACCACCAGAGGCGACGTTACCACCGAACCATTTCCAGTACCCATCCGATTTCTTGAAGCCAAAGAGCGACTTGAAGTAGTCCTCTGCAAGTCGATGATTAAATACTGAAAAACGTAGAGCGAATAGGCATACTGAAGGCGAAGTTCAAAGCCTGCGTAGGAAAGTAGCGGATCACATTGGCGGTGTTTCCACGCCATAGCGAGACAAGACCCTCTTCCTTGTAGGTACGGCTGAAAGCATCGGTGACGCCCTTGTATGGTGCAGCAAGACGACCTTGCTTGATCTGAAAGCCAAGTGAGCTGGATTGAGGGCGCTTGTGAACCACGCACCATCTCATCCTGGTTTTGTACCAACAGCTTGATTCGCTCGATGGGTGCGGCGGACGTCTTAGCAACGGCCTACAATACGAACGATGAGGGTGAAGTCCGAGAGAAAAAAGAGTGGAAAGGGATGCGCACAGCCGAGACACCACCCATGAGGAAATCAACTGAAAAGAATGAGGTGGAGGACGAGGACGAGGATGGAGAGAGACGCACTCATGAAATCCTGAGGAGACTTGACCTTTTTCGCGTCGGCCATTTTTTAAGAAGCTGAGTGGAGAAGGATGAAGATGGAGGATGAGAGACGTCCAGAAAAGTTTCGCGTTTTTGACAGTCCACGGGATTTCCCGGAACGTCGACACTCTCACGCTCTCGACCGATGAACGGCCCGATCCGCCAATCGCGTATGAGCACCTCGTTATTGCATTACAGGCCAGTATTATATGTAAGGTGTGGGTTACCATACCGCTATCATACATAATCCCGGTTCATCCCTCCCTCCCGACTACGGCCAAACACCAGAACGTGACACAGGTCCGCCAGGATGAGGGTTATAGTTATAATTCCCATTGTAGTGCACATAGCCATGGTGACTCTCATCCGCTGCAGTTGCCCCGACCGGCGAGATATATCTCCCATCCGCTTGTCCTACATACGCCGTGGGAGCGAGACGCAGCGGGGGAAGCTGCGGTCCAGCGTAGGCCGTCTGAGGAAGCTGCCCTGCAGCCCCGTTGTGGATGGATGGCTGTGAGGCACCACCTACAGGGGAGATAGAAGGAAGTGGACTAGGAACCGACTGCGGTTTCATGACTGCATCCACCCGCGACTTCTTCCAGATCTGTTCCGTGGGAGAGGGCGCACCTGATGGTGCTTTTCGCTTCTCCACCGAGAACCGTAAAGGTTGCGACTGCGATGAGGACTGAGACCTCAATTGCTCATCCTCATCAGAATCTGCGGTAAGGTCGATTACGTCCTCTTGGTGAGATTCTTGCGGCACCAGCATTGTATGTAGGGAAACTGGCTTGGGGACCGAACTCGACCCAACGCTGTGCGAAACCGACAGCTCGCGTTTAACTCGACCTTCGTCCTCGTCGTCTGAATCTAAAACAAGTATTTCAACTTGTTTCTTCGCGTGAGCCTTCGCGTCCGCTTCTTCATCTACAGATGCAGGCGATGATTCACGAAGCGGTGAAGGGTGATGCGTCGCAATGATAGGATGGGCTGCCCGCCACCCGGGAGATGCAAACTTGTTATCACTTGTATGCCATTCACCATCGTTCTCGACCACCACATCTTCGACATCTTCTGAAGTTTCCTTCAAAATTTGGTCAAAGTATCTGTAAGAGAGGCAGCATTAAAAGGTGGATCATCCGGCAATACAAACGCGCACCCATCAATAATTAGATCATCGGGGTTAAGAACCTTCTCGCACACCGGACAAAGCCAAGTAGTCGTTTGCTCCATACAAGAGAACCACGATGTCGCATCAAAGCATTGGGGGTGAACACATAGCGTCGACCTGCAGGGTGTCTGAACTCGCATGAAGCTCAGCTGTAATATGATAGAAGGATCATTATCCAATACAAGGACTTTTGTTAACTCAGCGTACCGGGCACTTCAAAGACATCTTCTGTGGACCTGCAACTATTTCGTCGTCATCGTTCGACAACTTGAGTACTATCGCGTGATATAAGTTTAACAGTAACAGAAAGGGAAGAGTGACCCACTCATCGCTAGAACATCCTGGCTACTGCGATATTTGCCCTTCTTCAGCTTATCCACCAGTTGCACAACTGTAGTAACTTCGACAAGGAACACTGTCATGTAGAATTTCTTTCGGTATATCAGTATTTGATCTTTGTGCCTGTGAAATCGCTTACTTTGGGTTGGACGGGTTGCTGGCTGTTCACGTATACCATTTCAACGCGATTCTGACCGCTCATTCGCACCATCCGGCCAAGGTCAGCTGGTGGCGCAGTGCCAGGCTTCTTCTTGAGCCCCTTCAAATTAGCCTGGAGTGCCGTTCCATTTACTCGCACTTCACACGTCGGTGGGAATTCAATGGGGCAAGGGCCAGCAGGTGGCCGGAAGACCGTTGCGCTCGGGCTATAAAAGGCAGAAGTAGTGCAGTACAACCGAAGTTGATACTTGGTGCTGCGCACGGTAATGAGGGTGGTTGGTCTGATGTATAGTTGGCAACATACCTGGTCGAACTCAGCTTCATAGTTTGTTCGCTGTTGAGAGTGAAGGTAAGACTTTGTTGCTTTCGATCAGTCGAGCTTGTTGACTCTGTCTATTAATTAACGAGGTGAAAGACGCGACGAGTGTGGACAAACCTGGACACTCCGCGATTCCAGACACTGGTTGATCAATGCGGAAGAAAGGGGATAGTTTAAAGTGTATAACTGAAAGTCGCTCAGTAAACGTGGTGTGAAGACGGTATCATATCATATCTTACCAGGTTTGGATACGCCTGCAACCGCTGCAGCGCTTACTGGTGGGGGTGGCGCCCGCGGTGGGGCGTATGGGTCGTAACGGCCAGTGGAGGTCGCAGGGAATACCGTGGTAGAACCATATGATGCTGAGGTCATCGTCTGAATGGGCTGTACTCCCGCTGAGCTTGTTGACCCACTTTGAGAATACCTGGAAAGACAAGTGAGCTATGTCAACAACATACTCACGGCATAGGAAACAGTATTTCCAGTAATATGCGAACCCGCTAAATAATATGATGCCACACGTCCGATGGATGCATACTGGTTCAAGAAGACAAAGGTATCCTTGACTCACACTCCAGAAGTACGGACCTGATAGAGGATAGCTTGAGCTTTGGTCCATTTCTCTATGTTATTAGATTGTCTCCAAGCGTCCATTTGCTGGACGATCCTTTCAATCAAATCCTGCTTCCTTCCAGACTTGACGAAAACAGTTTGACACTGATCATTGAAGCCGGTCAAGATTTGCTTCAGTTTATCGACGGTATTATGCTTGACAGTATGGCGCAAGTTCTAGGAGGGATTTAATGACGCGAGGCACACGATGACCGCAACTTACTTCAAAGTCAGCCCAGGGATTAATTGCTGCCATCAGATTGGTAGATTACCGCGAACGGGACAGAGACGAACACGACTACAGAAGTGGGTGACGGACAACTCAAAGGGCTGGAGCCTTTTCGCAAGGTGACCAAATGACTTTGAGGCCGTCACGAGTGTACGAAATACACAAGCGTAAACAAATTCGTGCACAACCGGTCACGTGTAGATAATCTTGCCCCCTAACCATCATCACCATGTCCGACGATGAGTACGACAAGTTCTCAAAGGAAGAGAGGGAGGAAAAGGACAAGGCTGACAGGGAGCGTGAGGCTTCCGAACAGGCCGGTAGGATGAGCCCCAACAGATCCGTAGTTCTGTGTCTGATCGTGAACCCCCACTGTGACATAGCTCTTCCATACACCTGGAGGCAGGAATTAGGTGATGTAGATATCGTCGTTCCCGTACCAAAGGGAACACGCGCCAGGGATCTCGCAATCATCATTCAGAAGAAGAAGCTCAGCGTCGGGATCAAAGGGAATGATAAGATCATGGATGGTGAGCTCTGTAAGGAAATTAAAGTCGAGGATAGCACTTGGACACTGGGTAAGAGGACCTGTTAGCGCCTTTTCCTTCACATGTCATTACCGTCATCATAGAGGATCAGGAATCCATCCAGATTCATCTTGAAAAAGTCAACACACAGCAGTGGTGGGAGAACGTTCTGACCCATCATCCGAGGGTCGACACTCGGAAGATTCAGCCTGAGAATAGTAAGTTGAGCGATCTTGACGGTGAGACAAGGTATGTGATATGACCATGTGTATCATATCGAGGGTTTGACGCTTTCTAGGGGGATGGTCGAAAAGATGATGGTATGATTTATACTTGGAAGGCTCCTACTTCATCTGATGTTCGTATTATCAAGTTCGACAATCAGCAGAAGGTATTCTCGCATCAGTGTCGCTCAACGCACAAGCTCAACCGATTTCTTGTAGCAAATGGGCAAGCCCACTTCGGACGAGTTGAAAAAGATGGAGGTGCGAACAACCATGTTGTGGATATCAAAACTCTTTACCATCTCGCTTCTCCAGGCACTGAAAAAGTTCCAAGCCGCTCATCCGGAGCTAGACTTTTCCAACGCAAAAATCTCTTGATCGAGGTCCATTGGACTCCTTCCACACATAAATGGAGGACATTATATGCACATCTAGAACTGACAAACAATGGGTGTTCAATTGTTGAGACCTAGTCTACGGTGCTCGTCCAGATCCATATTCGCCCATTAGCCCCCAGCGCCATAAGTGACAGCCCATGGCAGCCGAGTGACGCAGCTTGTAATTTGCACTCGGCTGGGACGACAATATCCTGTCCCATGAGAGGTGGTGAGAGGGCACTCCTTTGGAGTACCATAGGCGCAGCGACATGCTCTCCATCATCTCCTTCCTCATCCTCCAGATGTAAGCGGCTCAGATTGGTGATCTCATCCGCATCATTTTCGTCAAGTGGAAAAGTGGGCCGTTGTCGTGGTTGAAAATCGGCTACATTGTAAAGTCGTATTCGATCAGGGAGGACGAGGGCGATCACGTAGTTGTTCCTGAGGGTGTACGCGACGTGGAGGTGACGTGTAAGCTGGGATATGGGTGCAACCGATAATAATTTGAATGAAGCTTGTGGAAACAGTGTTTCAGGATTGAGTGGCCATGCCTAGAATTAAAATGCTCACAGCTTTCCTGATAATCCTGTAGAGAACTTTCAGTATCGAGAGCTAACAAGGGCATGGATCGTACCGATGCACAACCCCTCATCACCTTTGATGGCTTCTGCTGATTCGGTGGGAAGAAACGGTCAAAACCAAGCCAGCGCCAGATCACGATCGTTCCATCCGCATAGTATATGTTCTCCTTGTGCCCGTTGCGGCGCATCAAAGCCGGCGCGCTGTGCGTTGCAAGGACGTCTAGGCTCAACCTGTCTAGGATATCGACACGGTGTTCCTCGTCTAATTGATATGTTGAGGGCTTACCAATTTACCGACATGATCCTCGCCTGGTGTATGCGCGTCGAGCTGAAGAGGGGCTTATCTTCGCGCGTCATCTCCTCGAAGGACATCTTTGGTAATAACCAGATTTTGACAGCCCTGTCGAGCTGAATGAAAGTTTAAATGGATAGGTTATCAAGGGACATGAACGCACCCCGCAGGTTGCCATCAGTGGATAGGTGGGGTGAAATGACTGAGTCGTGGTGAGCCAGGACAATTTAGTGTTCGAATATCACCTACGGCATTTAGCACTGCAGCATTATGCCCGCCAGATGGCCCGCCACATAGGACGGCCACACAGCGACCGGTCCCAACGCCTTCGTGCTCACTTGACTGTAAACCGTGTGGAGCGCCACCCAGACTAGGTGTCATGGAAGGGGGCCAGTGCGGGTTGTTGGGAGAGTCGCGTGGTGGCATCGTCAGATCATACAGTCTTGCTGAAAAGTCTCTCGAACATGTGCAAACTAGATATGGAAAAGAAGGATGGACCGCAATCGCAGTGATTTCCTGGCCTGGTTGGTCAAAGAACGGACATCGTTCCGCGAAGCCACCGAACGTCTTACCCCGCCGTGACCCCTAAGCTTCCCAACGACGGTCTTTTGTTTAGCGTCCAGTACGTAGAGTATACGGCCTCGCGAACACACAATCAGAGGGTCGAAAGGGGCTTCGTTTGACAAGGCCCATGCCACGGCACGAAATGGTTCCTGTAAAAATGGAGTGAAACTGATTCATTTCCAACAGTCGCCGAATACAAACTTTTTGTTGACCGTCGTCCTGGGCCACTTTCACGCAAAAACCATTGCTTGGGTGGCTGGTAGAAACGACCGCGACGGCGTCAGATCCACCAACGACCGTGGTGCCTGACCAAAGGTCTATCATCGTCCTCCAATTCTCTTGTAGCTCTGGCTTATCCCTCTCTCCAGCCCATAGTACCTGCACGGAGAGTGCATCCCAAGGGAAATGAGCGATCGAGTGAGCCTCAGCGAGGAAAGCAAGCTACTCCAACATGGTAGGTTCAGCCTAACTCTACTGCAAAAATGCGGGGATACAGACATCAAGGGTCTTGCTAAGCCTGAATGGATGAGATAATTCCTCGGCGAGGGACATGTTTGATGGTCTAAGTATAATGATAGAGTGAGGATCGAATCGGCGTGCTCAACCGAAAATGGCAAGAGGGCTTGTAACAACCAACTACCCGAGTCTGAGCTATAGTAGCTTTCTTCACCACTCATGGCCACTGAAGCACCATCGGAGCCCGTTCAAGCGGCATACGAACCAAAAGCACCGCTATCTCGCGCGACTACGACGGGTCTCCAGGCAGGTGCAGTGGGCGCATTCGTTAGTGCAGTGCAGAACGCGTTGTCTTCACACTCGGCTGGTGCTGCTGGTTTCTTGACCCGCACCGGAGGCTCTATTGGCACTTTCGGTGAGTGGCTTCGACATCTCCGCCTTTCAAATGTTATGGACCATGTTTGAACAGCTGCAATGGGCGCTACCTTTGCATTCACCGAGGCGGTGGTCGCAAACCAGCGAGAGACTGACGATGCACTCAACGGGTTTGCTGGCGGGTGTGCGGCCGGATTCTTGGCGGGTATTCGAAGTATGTTTCACCATGCATAGTAACCTGCTCTCAAGTCTCACGCATTCCTTTTCATAGCACGCTCCCTACCTATAGCTGTCGGTTCCTGTGCAGTGGTTGGTGGTGCCATGGCTACCTTCGACTATGCGGGGCAAATAATTGGGGAGACGGAAGAGAAAAAGGAAGAGAAACGCAAGAATTTCTTCAAGGCACGACCAATATTTCACAAACCCCCTCTTGAACCGTCCCCTGCTCCATCTTCAATAGAGTGAAAGTGATGTATCATTCCAAAACATTGCACTCAAATAGACCATTATGTTTGTCCGATAGTGCGAATCGTCGTCGACGCCAGGGTTGCTTCAATCCAAGATATCGTCAAAGTACCAAACGATGGAATGCACCCTGACCAGCCAAGTTAACGATCTAGTCCCCAGCACGCTCGTTCATCAATTCCTCAATACGTGTATAAACCTGCTTCTGGTGTGCTGCATAATACTCAGGCCATGAACTGGTAGACCTACATGGTCGCTGTGACGCAATCGCTTAGGTGAAAAGCTCAAAGCACCTGAGAACACGTACATGTTTCTCTAGTTCTCGCCACACGCGCTCATCGTCGTCATCATCCCCTCCCCCCGAAGCAAAAAAATGAGTGATCACATCGAAATCTTCTTGTTCCAGGTCTTCTTGAGAGGGCTGGCTTGGATTTAACGGAATGTCATCGTTTCTCTCGGCGGTTCCTGAGATACGCCCGTCGAAGGGTATACCTTCATTTTTGAGCCGTTGAGATGCGTTTTGGTTTGCAGCTTCATTGACACGTTTCCGCTTCGCGATGTTCGCCCGCTTTCTAATTTCTTCCACTGCACCTTTTAGTTTCTTGTCGATGTGAGCTGCCCACGATGCGGCGGTGTGATGAGGCAGCTGAATCGGGAACGTGAATCGAGTACACATAGTTTACAGGCCCCACACTTACTTGTTCATGTAACTTGAGTACCAAGGCAGTGTTGGAAATAGTGGGGTCACGAGTTAGGTAGTGTTTAGCATGGCAAAGAAAGTAATCATCCTCTACTTCAGTGAACAAGTATTTCCCATTCTTCATCAGTCGGCGGGTTGATACAGGAGGAGGGGTCGGAGGACGCGACGTCGTTGAGTCCTCGCCCTTTTCGACGGTAGATTTCGACGGCGCGGACCTTGCTTCCTTCTTCAATTTCTTGTCCGTCGAAGGCTTCGAAGGGGTCCCCCTCGACTTCTTACTTTCTTTGGTGGCTGGAGAAGATTCGGGCTTCGCTACTTTGGTCTGATGAGGGAACGATATCGGAGTCTCGACTTTGATAGAAAAAGCATTCTGACGGCCCCGTTTTAAAGCTTTGACTTTCGTGGCGGATTCCAGGATATAATCCGTTTCATCTAACAAGGCACCTTCTTCGATGCAATCCGCCACAAAGGCGGCTAAAACCGGAGACTTGCCTAGAGCAGTGGCTTCATTGAGAAGGCCTTGGAAAGTATCAGAACGAGAGAACAAGATCAAGTAGTCGGCATCTGCAATATTGTTAACAATTTTCCCCTTGTTTTTCTATCAAAGCAGTTAGTATCAAGTTTCAGGTGAAAATGATATTTAAACACACCTTGATGTTTGTGACCACGGTATGTCGACCATGAAGGTCTACCTGTACAAAGAACCG
The DNA here is from genome assembly GCA_038090535.1 of Tylopilus alboater. Lineage (NCBI taxonomy): Eukaryota > Fungi > Basidiomycota > Agaricomycetes > Boletales > Boletaceae > Tylopilus > Tylopilus alboater. The sequence goes on along the minus strand of JBBPMW010000022.1, from coordinate 4,381 downwards.
CAAGGGCTGCCCAGTCCCAGACAAGAAGATTTCCCCGTGCTTTCTACGTGGAATGACATTTTGAGGTTGTGAAGGTGAAGAAGCAGATGAGTGTGCCGAATACGAATCGTCGGAAGCCTCCGTGAGTCCATCAACTTCAGAATGCTCAGAAGAGTCTGTAAAGATGGCTTTCTCTTTGCCTTTACGCAACCGTTTCAGAGGTGGATTGGTGGGTTTGATAGCGGGCGGACGCTTGCGAGATATCGACGGAGTTGATGTTTCGTCTGCCGGACGACGAGCGAGTTTACGGGATTTTCGTGTGGTGGGATGATCCTCGAAAACATCTGTAGCAGACCCTCGCTTCCGTGAAGAGGTAGCAGTATCGCTAAGGTGTCCCTGAGAGCTGGACATAGATACGTCGACTCCGGGAGATTCAAATCCCCCAGTTGCTTGAAATGTGGAGGTCGACGAGGTAGGTCCAGAAGTGGTTGGTAGCTGCACGGAGTACGTGGAGGCATTGGGTTGAGCTGGTGGTTGTGAAACGGGCAACTGATTCTGGCCAAACCAGCTAGACTGATCCATATGTCGCACAACGTCCATTATAGTCATAATGGTCGCAAGATTCGGAGCCTGAAGGTTCAGACCATTAAGGGATGTCGTGTTCGACGTCGTCTGCGTCATTGGGGGCTGAATAGAAGGCAACGGAGTATGGGGCGCACTGGGAGCATGGACTATTTGTGGTTGGGAAGAAGGGAAGCCGGCATGCAGAAAGGGTTGAGCTTGCATTATTTGAGACTGAGAGGAAGGATAAGCTTGTTGGGTGGCATATTGTGCATACGTGTATGTATTCTGAGGTTGGGATGGTTGCGTGAATAAGGTGGGATGGGGGTAGGGTAATGGTTGTGTAGCTGGAGGGGGTGGGGGACTTTTCAGTGAAGGTATGTTGTGGCTGGTGCCCGCCATCGGTTCCTCTGCAAGGGTTGCGCCAACCACGGTTGGCTGTGCTATTGGAGGTCCTGGTGGTAGGGGCTCCGCAACGCGTGGCACTGATGCATTAGATTCCGGTCGGGTGATGTCTGACCGTTCAGCGACAATGTTCTCGGGTAGTTGAGATGCCGGATCCACCGGAGTCACCCTGGGCGTCGGTAGCGGACTTCTTGCACCGTAGATTAGTAGACGGTGTTGGGAAAGAATTCGGCGACTGACTTTGTTACCAGTGCCTCTACTTCGTCGAGTTCATCCTCGTCCACTACGACCCCATCAATGGTGACGGGTTTTCCGTCATCTACTGTCATCGCGCCCCCCCAATTGTCGGCTTCGAGTAAAGGCCGACCCGCATCTACGGATGCCCGGGCCCAAGTGTGTTCAAGCACCACTTTGCTTGCGTCATGACCCCATGTGCGGATGAGGCGTTTGCCGCTCTCGGTTGTAGGGTCAACTAAGATGATAGCTGCCTCCTTGGCGTTGCTGACGACGAGCGCACCTGCGCTCTAGATAGAAACGATGAAATTGGGGACCCGAAAGAACAGCGACATGTTCGACGTACCTTTAACGTTCGGACGAGTTTAGGACGACCCTCGAGCTCCACAGCCTGCAGATTAATTTTCAAGGGGTTGCCTTGGTAATTGACCAGTATGCTCTGATACTGAGCACTGGATTGTGTCGACGACAACTCCGGGAGCGAGTCCATGTTGGGTCCCGTCATTCCGCAAGCACGCTCTGATCACACACCATTACCTGTTGCACGTGACTCGGCCCCAGTCAGACATTCTCATTGTGGCAGTCATTCATTGTCATACATTTTTATTGCATGGACACTATCATGGCATATAACAGGAAGTCAAAAAGTATAACATGATGATGCCGAAGAAATATAATGGCTCTTCACCGGTAACTAGGAAGTGGGTCAGCAAACAAGCTGGAAACGATTGATGTGGATATACCTCTTCTGCCTACGAGCGCGGGCACCGGGACCACCAAACGTCTTGGGCTCCATCCGTCTAGGATCTGCAATCAGCAGCGTACGGTCGTATGCAACCAACTTTTTCTTCAACTCCATCGCGCTGTAAGCATCGATGTACTTGGAGTAGTACGCAACAACGGCTTTCGCGATAGCCTGACGGATGGCATACACCTGAGAGGTGTGTCCTCCACCCTTGACGCGCACTCGGATATCAAGAGGTGCGAAGGACTCTTCCCCCGCGACGAGAACTGGTTCGTAGATCTTGAAGCGGAGTATTTCTGGTTGTACAAGATTGATGGGAGACCCATTGATACGGATGAGGCCACGGCCCTCCTTGGCATGGGCTACCGCGGTAGCGGTCTGCAAAACATACTGGGTAAGTGGATCTGTCGTTCGTGATTGCCTGCATCCAGAGCGGACCTTCTTTTTACCGAAAGTTTGGACGGCCTTTGCTGTTGACATTTTGAATCTACCGAGATTGAGGCGATCTGCAATGAGTGAGATCAGCCTCGTCATCCAGGGAGAGGAAGTCGCATCCAGCACGTTTCCCGGAGATTTTGACCAGACATTCGCTGAACAGGTATTCTCGCCTCCTGGGAATGGACGGAGCAGGAGTAACAGGACGGACTTACCCTCTCTGAGCCGGTTTGAGTGTTGCTGGTCTCTGTCTGCCCCGTCCACGGTAGACTGTGTTGGTGGCAAAGAGTTCCCACGATCCAACTATGGTAATTTTTGTGTGTTCCGTTTTCTTGTGCTACCCTACTAGACGTCGCCGATGCTTTCAGCCTTTTGGCAGACAGCCCGCCAAGCAAGTACTGCTCCCCTCCTAAGGAGTACCCGTTTGACCCATGTCCCCGGTCTGGCACGAACCTTCGCCGCAGTTCCTGGCCAGGAGTGTAGAGGTCCCTTTTTCTGTCTCGCTGGTTTGTACCCCGCTAACGCCTGCATCAGCTATCGATCCCATTGAGCCAGTCTTTCTAACATTGTCATCCCTTGAGGGAAAGAAGACGAGAGACAAAGCGGTTGCTCTTGACCCGGCCGTATTCAACCATCCCATCCGGCACGACATCTTGCATCTCTGTGCCGTGCACCACCTTGATTCTCTCCGCCAGGGAAGCGCCAATACCAAGACGCGAGGGGAGGTTCGAGGTTCCGGGAGGAAAATCCGACCTCAGAAGGGGACCGGGAGAGCACGGCTAGGAGATGGACAGAGTCCTATGCTTCGCGGAGGGGGCGTCGCCTTCGGTCCGAAGCCACGCGATTTCAGTACCAAGCTCAATCGCAAGGTCATCGAGATGGGAATGAGGGTGGCATTGTCGTCAAAGTTCAAGGAACAGAGACTAGGTGTAGTCCCTCGTATCAAGTGGTATTGTCACAAGACGATTACGCTCAAGAATCGACTTGAGACGCTCGGATGGAGAACGGGGACACTGTTCGTCTCTGGCCTGCCCCAGGTGGATCCTGCCATCCAACGCGCCGGAAGGAATTTGCGAGGATTGGAATTCAGGCATGTCGACGAGGTGAACGCGTATGATCTCGTCAAGTGGCGAAGGGTGATATTGGATCTTCCTGCCGTCGCATTACTAGAGTCAAAATTCGGCCGGAAACATGTTGGACGACCAGGGCTTGCTGCAGTAGAGGAAGCTGTTGCAAGTTCTACCATATGATGTATCGTAGTACATATTATCTTCGTCTAAAATCACTAAGCACGTGTTGCCATTTACGCGGCCACGTGATGGACGCGTCCTCATCTCTGCCTGGTCCTCTTCGCTATCACCAACAGCCATGTCTCAAGCACAAGCATCTCAGAACGAGGAACCGCAAGAAGACTTTTCCCTCTCAGGTCCTCTCCTCGTCCAAAAACTAGAGGAAGCAGGTATAAATGCCAACGACATCAAGAAACTCGCGGATGCCGGTCTTCACACCGTCGAAGCCGTCGCTTTCACACCCAAGAAGAACCTCATGGCTATCAAGGGCATTTCGGACTCCAAGGCAGACAAGATCCTTACTGAAGGCAAGTACTGCGCTGCGCCAGCTTGATCCGGTCCTGTAAATCACAACCCGAGTCTAGCCCAGAAAATCGTCCCACTCGGCTTCCAGAGTGCTACTGAAGTCCATGCCCGTCGTTCCGAATTGGTACACATCACCACCGGCTCCAAACAGCTGGATGCTCTATTGGGTGGTCTGTGAACACGCAACTGGCTTTATCCACTCAGCCATCTAACTCGCATATAGGTGGCATGGAGACTGGTGCTATAACAGAATTATTCGGTGAATTCAGAACAGGAAAGTCCCAGTTGTGCCACACGCTCTCAGTGACTTGTCAGCTCCCTGTCAGCATGGGAGGTGGTGAGGGTAAATGCTTATATATCGACACCGAGGGAACTTTCCGTCCCGCTCGTCTGCTTGCTGTTGCTGAGAGATATGGTCTTAATGGAT
>JBBPMW010000021.1:0-46843 GCA_038090535.1 Tylopilus alboater | reverse complement strand
TAGATCGGTAAATGAACGATGGAACATGGAGGAGGTGCTGACCTGACATATGCCCTCACACCCGCGCCGACGCCTTCCTCTGTCCCGGTATCGAGTGCGAGATGCACGGCGGGAAAGGGAGCGGTCTCTTGTTCGTAGAAATTTTGAATGAGGGCAGAAAAGGTACCCCAGCCGGCCTGGCCGCCATCGCTGCTTCCGGTAGCATACCAGCCGACGATGCTGAGACCCTCCCTGCCCTGGGAACCTACGCCGACGCCTGTGCTGGCCGTCCCGGAGGGTGCGCCACGACCCTTGAGGAACATGTCGTACATGGCGCGGTGGTAATCGCCGTCGACGGCGACCTGCTCTTCCGTCTCTGAGTGGAGGACGGCGAATGCATGGGTGACGTTGACAACGATAGGGGAGGTAGTGGACGACGAGGAGAAGGGTTTGCGAGTGCCGAGGAGAGTGCCGATGACGCGGTGTTGTGCGTCCGTGCGACGGAGGTAGTGGTCGAGGATGGAGAGGAGCGCGGTCGGGTGGACCGTCAGCGCGGCCGGGCGGGGTCTTTTGGGAGTGGGTCAGCGACGTCGTCGACGACGACGAGGACTTACGGGTTGGCATCGGCGACGGTGTGCGATGTGTTTTGGATGAAAATCGCAGACGAGGGCGGGCCCAGCGGCATCGTCGCGTGCAGTGATCAAAAACGATAACGCGCCGGCGGAGTTGCAATCGTGTCTTGTTTTTCACGAACATGCCCTCCGAAGAGACAAAGGTCCGTTCACCCTCGTCCGCACACCTCCACACCTCATTCGAACCCCACAGGAACGCATCCTCAAAGTCGTCGAGTTCGGTCGTGTACGTTGCCTTGTGCGTTCCGTACGAAACCTCGCTGACAGTCGATAAGACCGTGTTGCACTACGGCTGGATTCCAATGATCATATACATTGGCTACACCAGGAGCTCACCGCAGCCCATGTTCATCAAGTTCGTCGCTCTTTTCTCTTCCGGTATCACGCTCACCGTCCCGATAGACTCATAAGTCCACTTGCCTGAGCTTCACTCGGCCTAGACTATATATATGCACGCATGTATCCTATAATTCTCGCCAAAATGCATTCACTCCACTCGTTCTTTGGTTGCGTGACCTGTCAGCGACATAAACGTGGTGAGTCTCGTCCGTACCCTCCCCTTCTGCAACGATTCAATCACCGTGGCAATTTCTGAATTACCCCATTGTGTAACCACCCTGGGCTTGGTTGGAATCGGGTTGTTCTGTCGAATGTCGAGGCCAGATATGAGCATCATCTTTCCCCTTCCCGCTCGTTCGTGTGTTCGACCCGTGCTAAACAATGTCCCCAGGTCTATCATTAAACGGACTCGATGCTAGTATTAGTACAATGTATGAATGAACTGGCAGCTCTTCACTATAGATACACCCTCCTCAACTCAGATGCCCCCGTAATCCGCTGGCACATCGGGCAGAGTTTCGTTGCTCCGAGGCACCTCAGCCAACATGTCGCACAGTACGTGTGCCAACACCCTGTCGATACTGTAGGGTCGACATGCGGCGACAGACAGATGCGACAAGTCGCAGGCGCAGGCTAACCAGCGAAATATGAGCAATATGGGTGAACACCAAGGGGGCAGGACACACCATGGCGTTCAGTTTTGTTTCCAGCGCTGCTATGAGCGCAAGGTTGTCCCCTCGTGAACGCGCAGTCAGAATGGCCGAGTCTAATTTGTCCATGCCTTCGTCTGATTCCCGAGGTAGTGACAGCGAGCTAGCATCTGTCGGGGCGGTGACCTGAGTTTGTCTGTCGTGATTCCATCGTTGGTTGACGCTTTGATCACCACCCGTGTCCACGTCTGTCTCCGCCTCCGCCCTCAGAACATCTGCTTCTCCAAACTGTGCATCCCCGAACACGGTATCGTCCGTTCCGTCGATGTCGATTTCATCCTCCGTATCCATCGTCGAGGGGCGAATGTGTATTCCCGTGCCTCTCAAACTCGCGTTCGTGATGACCCGGGTACGGACGCTCCCTTCCTCTGCTGCATTCCAGCCCATATCGACGTCCACCTCTGCATCCTCGTTCCCGCGCACGAGCCCATTCGTTCGTTCGCGTTCCCGCTCGACCTGGGCACGCCGGCTCTCATATGCAAGGCATGCGTCGACATGTGCCTCCACGACATCTCTGTCGCCGCGGACGGGTTGCGAACACACGGGGCAGACGATCCCTGGGGCCTCGCCTGCTGGGCCCACATCGTTCGCGCCGCGCCGTACGAGCCAAGCCGCCTCCTCCTTGGCGAGCTCCTTGAGCCGCGCATGTCTCGCCTTGCGACGACGCGTAATGTATCCAATCGCACGTTCTATTGCAGCAGGGGTGGTGTTCGCGTCTGCAAGGATGGCGATGGATGGGGAAGAGGACGACGCGCAGATACGAGGCAACGGTTGGAGCGCAGAGAGAGACTGGCGCGCTTTGAGCGCCGAGCGTCGTTTATTCACGCTCGGACTGTCCGAGAACGACGATGAGTATTCGAGCGCTGGTTCGCGCGGGGTAAAGCGAGCGAGACACGCACCCCTCCTCGAGGTCGTCTACCTCCGCGAGCACCTCTGCGTCGCCGATATGTTTGATGATGTCCTCGACGCGCTGCATCTCAAGTTCGGCGTGAGCTGCGAGGAGACGGATCGGAATGAGCTCAGAGCAGGCGGGACAGTGCCGGGTTTCGGCACGCTTCTCTGCGGACGTGGTCAGGGGAAGACGGGAGGGTTTGGATGGACGCACGTACGTTTCTTTACCCTGGGTGGTGGGTCGTCTGGTACAGGGGAGAGCGAGGAAGATGAAGCACGTTTTACGCTGCTGGGATATGAGAAGACGTCGGTGACCCTGAGGTGAACGATACGAAATAAAACGGACCTTGCCAAGGGCATATTTCAGCATGGAATATTTCGCGCTGGGTATGTAGACGTATTGGGAGCGACGAGGGATGGATTGCAGCGACCGACGTTGGATGCACCGACAAGACATTACCGCTCCACGTGACCTTGACCAGCCAAATAAAATTCATTCATTCATTTCTGCCTCTACGCCTCTACTTTCACCTTGACTAGCGTCGGCGTGGGCCCTGGGCGACGCGGCACGCACAAATAGTAAACTCTCTCTACCTCGCACACCTTCCTTGACGCACCCATATCTTGCTCTCCCCGGCGATCGACATATGACCCTCCAGGCCTCGATTAACACACCGTTTCCAGGCTTTCAGAACAGATCCATCGCCTAGTCTCACGAGTCCTCGCTCCTCGCCAGTCTGGCACGTCACCTTTATCGCGAAAACGGACTTGCGGACGTCTCGCTCGTGCGATAGTCTGCACGGCAGGGCCGATAGCATCACGTCCTCGTTAGAGGCGCATCTTCTACGGATACTTACTATGCATCAGACCCAACGGTCAAGTCGTCCTTGGAGAGACATTCACCCGGACAGGCTCATGAGTAATATCGTCAGGTGCTCTCGAAAATGCGTATGCGTACACTAATAATACATTGCCTATACTTGGTTCCCTTGCGAGATGATGGACGCGCAGAGCTCAGATGCCCGACAAACCCTTTCCTTTGTTGTCCAAAGCTACGCTTCCCCTCGCAGTGTTCATGCTAAAGTTTCCCGATTGGAATCCATCGCTCGCTTGTTCCTTGCCCTTCTCTAATAATACTTTGACAACCTCGACATCCTTGGACGTACCAAAGGTGTTTTCGAGTTGCTGTTTGGAAGGGCGACCTAGATACCCTTGAGAACCTTGAGACGAATGGAATATTTTGAACGCTGAAAATAGGACGATGGTGTCGTGAGTGCACCCAAGCCTTAGATAGGGGTCTGTACATACAATCGACGACATCCGCGAGAGGGATCGTCCTAGAGGTACGACGAGCAGTCAGTCAAAGGTACTCATGAAGAACGCATGCATTTACGTGTCTAGAGAAGAGATCAAGTCAGCGATGCGTTTCGATAAAGCGAATCATCTCTGTAGATTCAGAGAGAGAGGCGTTCACCTCCAGATTTCCATTTCTTGAACTGCAATGTCACGGCACGTCAGGGATCGCCATAAGCATCGCAACGCAGAGAGTTACCTCTGCAGGATTGACGATGATCATGTATTCATCCGTGTGCGTATCCGGCTTGTACACGACTTTGGTGACGTTCTTTGGCATGGCGCAGCAAGGGTGACGAGAATGTCAAGTTGTTGGGTATGTTCAAAGGACGGATTATGATACGACAAGGAGAATGCACCGTATGAGTAGTTGGATGAAATATAAGTAGGTCGATGATGACAATCGCGGTAAGATGGATCAAGGGCGACGCGCGTCGCTTAAATACGCCCTGGCCAGAACCACATGCAATGACGTCTCGCCTATGTACCTTCGGCTCAACTCGGCCTTGGTGTCACGCGACACTCATCTTCGGATCCTCGTCCGACCGTGCAAGCGAAAGATAAAACGTGAAGGCTCCAACCAAAGTCTGATTGGATGTATCCTCGCCGTTCAAGCGTCAGTAGAAAGAACGTGGGGCCCAGGGCGGACGTCATAGGGCAGCTACTTTTTCCCATTCTAACCCCGTCTCTTTAGGTTCTCCAATCTTCGAGGTTAGACGCGTCAAAGGAACAAGGGATGGCCTAAGGGAGAACAAAAGGTCAGCGAGGCAATTGCAGATGGTGCACTGTAGGCTTACCTCCCGTGAGCACATTGGAATGGAAACACTGTTGTCGATAGTTGCTTCACCAATCGCTCGCACTGTTCGGCGTTCAAGGGGTCATTGAACATGATTGCACCTCGGGAATTGCTAAGCCTCAGTGCACACATGCAAGCAAACATTCACCCACCTCGACAAGCCTTTGAGTTGATCAAGTCAAGAAGTCCGCGTGGACACCATCGTAGGGCTTTAAGCCATCCCGTCTCCACGTCCATACTTCCAGAATCATGCTGGGATGATGGTTCGCGTGGTTCAACTTCAAGTTCCCGACTCTCCAATGCACCAATGTACCCCTTGACGAGTTCCTGCATCTCATTATCCAATAATAGCTGTGGTTCGAACTCAGCGGACGTTCACAGGCACCACCCCCTCTCCACTCACCTTTTCGCTCACGACCTCGGGAATGGTGCACACAAGGACCTGAATATAACTACCATCAGGGTCTGTTTCGCACTCTAGCCTTGACCGGGTTTCTTCAAGTCCAGAGAATCGGAAACCCCACGATTCAAATGCCTTCTGGAAATCCGAAGGCTCCACGAGACGGGAAGCTTCGCGTCTGGTAAGCAAGACAGGTACCGGAGGAGACAACTGCTTCGTCTCCACACCTCCGCTTCCTTCCTGATGACAAAGAAAGCCTCGACAAATTGACTTCAAAAACCGTTCGACGCGTACACGTTCATCCGCGGCATGTTGGTCAATTAGGATGAGTGTTTTCCCGTCCGTCGGAAGTCCATCTTCGTATGTTTCATTTTCTTTCTCTGCACCCGAGGGATCCGGACCGACAACGCATGCGATAAATTTGCAGTCCACCTGACTAATGATCTGTGCCTTCCGTAAATCGTCTTTCCGGAAACGTATCTGAGAAGCAGTAAAACTAGACGAGCTAGGCTGAAGATACCGACTCGAAATCGCACGGTTTGTGGAACAGCCCATGTGACAGTTGTGAAGCTGGGAACTCCGACAATCGGCTGCCTGAGTCACCGATAGGGGGAGGGAGGGAATCTTTGGCTCACTAAGCGCGAAGGCGTCGTTGGCCTTTCAATAGTCTCAATGATTAGTAGTCCGGCACACGGCGTGGAAGCAAGAAGCGCACCTGTAGGGCCTCTCGTAACCAATTGGGTGTGTGGTCTCCACAAGTATCATGATTGTTGTCCTCGGCTGTCAGTCGGGGTAACCACAACGTTCGCCTCTTCGAGCTAGCCCCAATTGGTCCATCCGCACCCACGGTAAAACGGGCGTTTTGGGGATAGGAGTTTCCTGTACGGTTATCGATGATGAAGGTTTCCCCAGTCAATGGATCTTTCCAGACAGTCTTCTGCGCATCAGCCACAGGCATCTTCCCCTTGTCAAGTTTCTAAATTGATTGACAATGTACACGTGAACCAGGGCACGTACCATATGGTCCGGTACGTTGTGCGTCCCACTCCTCTCGGACTGGATTGCGCCCGACGGCGACTCTAGATTAGCCGAACTCTCTGGGACAAGCTTTCGCTTCTTCCTCAGGCTGCCATCATCGGGGTTTTCACCCCTTCTCTTCTCGGGCGCAAAGTTGTGGTGGACCAAAAATGATTGAATGGTTTCAGATAAGAAAGAAGTCACGACGTTTTTATTCTAGAGACCATAAGGATCAGCATGGCACCAAACCGAGGAAGAAGCGAGCCTCGCCCACATCCAGTTCGACCGTTGATTTCGAGGGTTCCAGGCAGTTATCAATGTGTTTCACGGGAATGACCAAGTTCAGGACGTAAACCGGCTTCTTCTCTCCTTTACGGGGAGACCGGCGAGCAGCTGGAAATGCAGATGAGATCACCTCCTATGGCGCGGAACAAGGAGCAGACATGGCCGCAAGTTCGTCTCCCCTCCTTCGTCATATGCCTGCAGGAGAAAGATTCTCAACCGGATCTCCAATAGAGACGTCAGTCATACATGTTTCGTAAATGTACTCGCAGTAAAGCGATTGTCGATTAACCGATGGAGGTCACAAGATGATATCGGGTGTCGATTGATATCTAGACAAGGAATAGTATATGACCAATCAGGGCTAGCCGTGTGTGACTTACACAAGAATTGATATGACTGTCGAGCCGAGGAGTATCAGATAAGGGATAATCTTCGATCAGAGAATGGAAGGTATTCTACCTTTGTATATGCGCCCACGAGTGAGATAAATCCCTCAGTTCGGAGTTGTCCAGAAACAGCGGCTATCTCTTCCACGCACTAAGAAATGCAAGTTCCATGACACTCATGCATGGTGCTTGAACAGAAATATACTTTCCTCTGTGAATGCACGGCCATAGAGATGTCGAAACGCCGCAAGGGTGGAGCGAGTCTTGATCGGATAGAACCGTGATATGGAAGTGAAGCTCCGGAAATGGGGGACATCATTACCTTGGGTATCTTAAGGATATGTGACTTGCGGGAATTGTGACTTTCTTTGACCTTGCTCGTGTCCTGAAACGAGAAAGAGATATTTGGAAATACTAGCGCGTAAGACTCGAGTTCTTGCCGAACTAGTTCAATGGTCTTGTTCGGCGCAGGGTGGGACTGACGGCGAACTGGGACCTGTTCAATTGTTACCACGTGTGTGGTTTGGTCGAGGGTGACACACACGTTGAAAAATGCATCTCGGATCGATACGACGGTTCCGGGGGATTCTCTTCGCCAACGGATCGATGGGCCTATATAAAGAGACTTTCCGGCCTAGAAAAACACGTGTGATGCACGATAAGAGGGGTTCCGGAGGGGAAAATACCTTGACAATGACGGACCAACTTTCGCGAGATCTTGCCGTACGAGATGAAATCTCCAAACAACCAAGATCCGCTATGGAAGCCAAAGCTGCATGAGAAACATCAAAACGTACGCCACGGAGTTCATCATCATCAATTAATTACCTTCTCCTCGGAAGCCAAAGGTGGAAACCGTTTCCAGTGAGGCAAGGGTGTAAGCTTTCGAAGAATCTGTAAAGTGATGCTAGGCCCAGAAGGAGGAATGCATTGAAGCAAATGACCCACTGTACCGCCCACGCTCTGAACCCTGCCCGATTTTATGCAACCCATCTTTCGTAAATCCCAATCCGTTGTCCATGACCCAACAGCTCCATTCGGCACAATCGACACCTATATCAATCTGTGAAGCCTCAGCGTCGATAGCGTTCTGCAAGAGCTCAGAGATTATGGTGGGCAAAGATGTTAGGATTTGAGTTGAACGTAGTTTCGTCCGCGTCTCTGCAGACAGCTTCTTCAAAAGTGACTCGTCCGCCATATGTTTCTGACGAGACAGCTTGGTACCTCCCGTCGCTTGTAGCTCAGATAATTCGCAGAAGGCCTTGGCGTGTTGTAGTACGCATGTGTTGAAGTCGGAACAGAACAATCATTGTACTATTCGGACTGAGCGTTGTTTGGCGTCCCCTTTAGAAATAAACAACTACATTTGGCAATGCTGATCGAATCCGCTGTTCACATTCGAAAGACCCCGAATTCTCTCCCTGATCCTTCCCAAGTGGAGGATCCACCAACTCCCAGTGGGCGTGCGTTTGTTCGCCTCCTGGCTCCAAGCGCAAGCGCAAGCCCAACTACATCACGGGTCTCTGTAGGCGGAATAATACCATCGTCCCACAAACGAGCGGTGGAATAGAGCGCCGTCGATTGCGCTTCTATTTCGGCCTTCAAACTGGAATGCTGATTCGGATCCCTAGCCGAAATCTCATCAAAGGCGTGCAGAAAATCTGAGACAGATACAAACCTTGAGACGGTTGACATCACTTGCGAGAGCTGTCCCGACCCCATAACTGACACTTTTGCATTCTGATGCATTCTTCGTCAAATTTCCCAAGTAGAATGTTCGTGGGACTTACAGGCCACATCCACAGAAAACGTGGCGAATACTGAAATCTGCTTCAGAGCAGAAGATCAGAAAAGAGTGTTAGACGACTTACCGCGCGTCCAGACATTCCTACACATGCAGCTATTAGTCTCGTCGGTATTAGAAGATCTGCCTCGAATAGTCACCGTAGTTCCCAGCACCGAAACTACCACCCACAACGACGGTCAGTTTTGGAACGTCTACACACGCCACGGCTCGGACCATCTTCGCGCCATCCTTTGCTATCCCTCCCTTTTCGGCCTTGGAACCTACCATGTAACCTGCAGCAATATAGGGGGAGGCTGTATACTACAATGGTGGCACAAAACGTACCGGTAACGTTCACAAGGAAAAGCAGCGGTATTCTTCGCTGAGAACAGAGTTGAATAAAGTGGGTGGACTTCAACGCCGAAGGAGAGAAGAGAATGCCATTGTTAGCGACGATACCGACTTCATACCCGTGGATGTGTGCAAATCCCTGGCAAAACGCGGAACGTTAACTTGGTCATCAGTTTCAAGAGGAAATCCCGTTACAGTCACGATCGTAGAACCATATTCCTTCTTGAATTCCCTGAACCGGCTTCCATCCACAATTCGTGCGATAACATCTCGCATGTCAAAGGTCTGTCGGAGATCAGTACCAACGATACCGTGTAGCTCGGACGCTGGGTACAGTGGGTCTTCCGCCGGAACAGAAGGCTTGATTTATCTTTAGTAACACGGCCCAAGACATTGTGCGACTACCGGTGCTCACCCCGACGGCTCGTCCACTTGCAGTTCCCAAGTCACCCACAATTCCCCTTGCGATAGCTATCGCATGTTCATCATCTCTAGCAAGGTGATCGGTGACACCACTCTCGCTAGAATGCATCAAGCCACCTCCTAATACTTCCTCGTCAACCTCCTCGCCCGTAGCAGCTTTGACTAGTGGGGGACCAGCAAGAAAAATGCGCCCTTGTTCGCGAACAATAATATTCTCGTCGGCCATTGCGGGGACATAAGCACCACCTAATATACGTAAATGTGAAGAACTAGAACTAAGAAGACGGGTTCTTGGGCTCACCGGCGACCGATATACCGTGCACCAATGCTATTTGCGGAATGCCGAGTGCAGACATTTGGGCCTACGAACGTGTCAACCTTGGCCAATAGTCTCGCGATGATTCCACTGAACCATGTTATAAAAAATTCGGCCGAAGTGGTCCTTGTCTGGGAATACCTGGTGTCAGGAATATCAACGCCAGAAATAATACATTTTAAGACGCCAAACACACATTCGCTTGATGGGGAAGAGCAGCACCCCCAGATTCCACTGAATTCGGTTAGCATGAAGCCGGAAACTACGAGCGAAAACGCCTACCGACGTAAATGCATGGTAACCCGTGTTCTCGAGCTATTTCCTGAGCCCGGAGATGTTTCTTTACCTACGGAAGAGGCGTCGGGTCATCCAACACTCCATTACGACGACTCTACCCACTGTCAAGGGGTAGTATGACCCTCCCTTCACAGTAGCATCGTTGACCACAACGACGCATTCCTTTCCAGCCACTCGTCCAATGCCAGTGATGATTCCGGCACCAGGAATGTTCTCCCCGGGATATACATCATGCGCAGCTAGTTGTGAGAGCTCTAGGAAGGGCGTATTTGGATCCAGAAGTGACGACAGTCTAGAGCAACGTGAAGATGTGCTGGCGACTGAGGGCCGAGACTGACCTCTCTCTCGGTAATATCTTGCCCTTATTTCGCATCCGTTCCTGCGCCTTGGGACCACCGCCCTCCTTTGCCTGGGCAGTCTTGGCTCTCAGATCCGATACGAGAGCATCCATGCTCTCTGCCTTGCGCTGGAACTCGGGCGTGGTGGTTGAGACCAGGGACGGAAGGACAGATGTACGGTACAACCGCCTAGTAGTCGAGGCCGCGGCCAGGCGTCTTGATCTGGAGAGCGCAGCTTGCAACATGTTCTGAGCGCAACGAAACCCAATCCGTTCAAAGTGGACGGGTGTGAATGCACGAAGCGATCGGAGACACCGTCCGGCACGGAACTTATGATCGGCTACTATTGTTCCGGTGAATTATACTCAAGTCAAGGTATACTGCTAGCTTATCGACGGGTCTAGAAGTCCTGCCACTCGTCCCAACCGTCATCTTTTTTCGCCTTGCCACCGCTCGAAGTGTGGGTCGTGAGTGAGCCGGAGGGCGGGTTGTTCGTGTTCGATGTTGGTGACGCGTCAGAGTACTCGTGGAAGAGATCCTCGGTATCCTCATATAATACTGTCGTCTCACCCTCATCATGCATGGCGAGAGAACCATAGCCAGATGCAGGAGGACCGGCTCCCAGTCTATCCTTGACCGTACCGACAATACCGTTGACATGATCAGCGACGTCAACTCCCAGCTGACCCTTTGACCATTCATTGACTGACTGTCCAGCGGCTTGTGCACGTTTTTGTGCTTCTGAGACGTAATCGCGAACACTGGCATGCAGGTTGGGATCCATGACACGTTCCATGCCTGGTTGGATAACATTGTCGTTTACGGCACGGGAGGCACCAGTAAGGACCGCGGAGAAGAGGGACCACCCTTTACTCATAGCGGCTGCAGGATTATCCTGAAAGTCGGCTAGTGATGGGGCAGCAGCGGAGGTGAGGCTAAGGGATGGATGCTGTGAAGGCGGAGGAGGAGAGGGCGTATTTCCAAAACCTTGATAACGGCCACCTTGAGAAGGCGGTAAGTCGGTGGGGCGAGCTGCATTCGCCTGACCCAGAGAGGTAAAGTAGGCTTCATTCGCGGACTTTTGGTCCACGTGAGAAGTCTCGGAAGGCTTGGGAGAAGAGTGGGATGGGGTGGTGGTTGCGGGATTGCGTGCAGAAGCACGGGACTTGCGGAGACCCTGAGCAGATGAAGGACGGGCTGGCAGAGTGGCAGGTGTAAGCTGAGCTGCAGGCTGGCTCGAAGGCGTCCAGGGTTTTCCCGCCAGGGCATGGTCCAACTTGAGGCAAATGGATGAGCGGGAAGTAGAAGGGTGAGACGGGAAGACGCACCTTTTCGCGATACTGGGTAGCTGCCCAACAGTGGTAGAGAGCATGTGGATCCATGCCATCTGAGTAGCCACCCTGATCAGCGGGTGAATACGACTGGACGAAATCTTTGAAGGGGGCATTTCCACCGAGCTGCGAAAAGATGTGTGATGATGGAGGAGGGTGTGAACGGGCAGCAAACCTGCATGCGTTTGACCTGGTCACTCTGCCAGGTGTCCATCGAGACGGATCTCACGAAGCTGATGGGAAGGGACATTAGGGTGATAAATGAGACGGTTGTGGCATAGTACCTGATGTGCACGCCGAAACCTCTGTGTACGCCGGCACACTGGAGACAAAGGAAGATGGCGAAGCTGACTGCAGAGATGAGGAAGGAAGCTGGAATGGAGACGAAGGGGTCTAATACCTGATGCCCATTGAGGATTTGGATTGCTGCAGTCGGCGCAGAGGTTGTTGTCGAGGTCGTGGCGTCTGATGAGCTGCTGGAGCTGGTTCTTCTCAGCCATAGCGTGCGAACTTCGGGGGTCGTTGTCGTTTTACGTCTCTTTGGTGGAGATTCCGTCCTGGCCATGAAGCTCCATTCGGTCGACTTGCGGCGTTTGTCAGTCGCCTGAGAAATGACACTCGACCATACTAAACACCATGTCCCAAACTCTCCCCTCCCTCTAACTCTCCCCTCCTCAGACGTGTGAACTTATCTTATCTGATTCACAACACCATCCTTGCCCCCCTCCACATGAATCAGAAATCAAGCTCTCGTCCCACTCCCGACGACGACGACAAAAATCTCGACTGCTGGGGCCAATGGTGGGGTCGCAAGTATGCTCCTTCGTTCCACCCTCGTCTCCCCGCTTACCCACTTTCAGATACTACTCCCTCCATGTCGTCCAACATCCCCTCCGCGCTCGGATGTGCGGCTTCGGCGACAAGGTAGGCCCCCCTCACCTTGTCCACGTCCCCTGTCTTCACCGTCACGTCCGCAAGGATCGTCGTCCGCTTGCCCCCGCTGCCGTCGCCAAGATGGTCGTCCACAGGGAAGACAACTCGATAGTCGACGTCGAGTAGGTCCATCGCCCACTTGTCCTCGTCTTGTCCTGCTCACCGTCTACAGCGAAGTCGACTCCTCCTTTTTTCTCGTGACCGTAGATCTATGGTCGGCGGACGGTAAACGTGAAATGAACCTCGTCCTCCACCCCTCGTCTTCCACGGACCGCTACGTCCCCACGATGGCCGCCAAACCAAGGAAATCGCGCACTTCCATTCCAACCATAACCTCCCCCCGCACTGACCATCCTAGCCCGTCCACCTCTCACTCCCCCCAAAACTCCGTTCCAGAACAACCCCGCTCCTCGTTAGACTCGCAGGTAAGCCTCACTTTATCTAGCCGGGCAGACAAATGTCAAACTGTCCGCTAGTCAGTCATGAATACCATGATCTCAACAGAAACCCTGTCGGGGTTTGCCACTTCTGGTTATTGTTATACGCCATCCGAGTCGTCGATTCCCGATCCTATCGCGTACTCCAACTCAAATCCCTACAATACTTCCCCCGATTCCCCCGATGGCTGGGGTTATCCTCCCACCGCACCCCATGGCTCGCACAGCATTCAAAACCAACCCCTTCGTAATGCCCCAAGAAGTGGTATACCAACCGTTACCTCTGGCGAGTCATGGAACAGTCAAACCACCTATCGTGCAGACACAGACACGACCACTTTTCGCACTTGGCCAGGTGCCGAGTCGTCATACCAAACTCCCATGCATTCTCATGCAAATATCTACAATAACCACGATATGGATCCTTCAAATCGCCCTTATCACCCATCGGCTCAACCCGACGGACGTGAATATCATCAATGGAATCATTCTCAGCACGATTCTTATGCAGCGAATTATGATACTCCAGCCCTCTATGGCGCACCTGCTTACCCACAACAGTCCCCCCAGACACCCTACTATCAAGCCAATTACCCACAAAGCAATGCATCATCTTCATCCTCACCGCACGCAACTCCTCTTCCTCTTCCTCGCCATGTATATACGCGCACACTTGTAGGACCCCTCTCTTGCAACGCTTGCCGCCTTCTGGACGAGCACCAGATACCCGGGATATTTTTCCTCTTTCAAGACCTGTCCGTACGCACGGAAGGTTCGCGCAACTTTATCACGAGGTTGTTTTTTCATTAACGCTGTGCTCAAAATATGCTTCCAGGGACCTTTCGACTACGCTTACGGCTTATGAATGTTGGAGAGTGCGCATGTTTGCTCCGTCTGGGGTAGTTTGGGGCTGTGGTGTTGATTCACTTATTCTTATCCTAGCTCATCAACTCCAGAGGCCGGCGCACCGCGCGTTCACACACACGTATCTCCCGTCTTAGCTCAGACTTTTACGGACCCTTTCGTCGTGTTCTCCGCCAAGCGATTCCCAGGAGTACCAGGTGTGTAAGACGGAGTCTATTGGACACTCAGATTCACATTTCTGCCAGAAACTACTGCGCTCTCGATCGCATTTGGCAACCAAGGCCAAAAGCTTCCATTGGTAAGATCCTTCCTTCCCCCGAATGCACCGGAAGCTGACTACAACCGGGCCTGCGCCGCAGAGGAACCGTCATGGTACCGGTAAGCATGGCCGTAAACCGCATCGTGAAGGCGATTCTGAGGGATCCGACTCGTCGGATGACTCATGATGTAAGTAGACTGGGGCCAATGGAGGATTTCGACTTGCTTCCAGCCAATCATCATCACCCATACAACCCGAGAGTGTCTCCATTTGCTGATGTATCCACTACCCGCTGCTTCACTTGGATCCACTGCTTTGGCGACCGCCATACTACTTCACGCCGAGCCTGTCCTCTCTCGTAGAGTAGAACTGCGCGGACAGCTTCTGGGTAGTTGCGATAGATGCGCTGGAGCGTGGCACTGGCGGTCTCCGTTTGGCTTTGTGAGTTGGCATGATCCTGTACTGTGGCCGGTGGCGCATCGGGAGCGCGAATGGGCTGTACAAGGCGACCTCTTTGTAAATGGCCGAGAACTTTGGACAGAACTTGCAGAGTGACAGCATGCGGACGCCACATGGATAAACCAGGGATGACCTGATGGAGAACATGTAGGGGATGTGCGAAATCGGTCGAGTCCTCTGACATCACGAGTCTAGATCCTACCGTCTTCGTCACTGATTTGACCGCTTTCGCTCTCCGTGCCTTCCGGTGCATTGGTGCGTCTGAGGCAGGCATGTCTACCCCAGGGGCCATCACGTCGAACACCAGTGGTGACTCAGGGTAGGGGTCCCTGACAAGGGGGCTTTTGCGCGAGTACGGGATGAGGATCCGCTCGAGAACTTCAAAGGCACGATCTAGTTCGCCCGCCCGCACTAAAACGACCGCTAAATGATTCCAGTTATGGGCATCGAAACTGAATCCTTCCGCTTTTGCCCTAGTCCAAGCGTCCAATACTGCCTGATGTTCGCCTGCCGCAGACAAGGCGTCGATGTAAATGGATAATGGCATGCACAGGAGATTCGAGCGTCGCCGGGGAATGGGAATGGGTCCCTTGAAGAGCTCATTGGCGCAAGACAGTCGTAACGCGAGTTCCCAGATTTGAGGCCAGAGTTGGCGAACGATGGCAATATTGTTTGTGCGTCGATGGACGTCCAGAATGATTGTGAGAGACTCCAGGGATGGCCCGCCACCAGCTTCCAACATCCCATTGAATAACCGTGCTACTTCCTCGGGCTTCTCCTTCCTCGCATACGCCAGCATGAGTGGGCTGTAGATATTCCCAAGCGCAGATGGACGGGACTCAGAACCAATCCAGCTAGGGTCATCCGCGTCCGCATCCATGATCTGTCTCAAGAACGACTCTGCGATTTCCAAGCTTCCTTCCGTCCGATCGTTGGCGTATGCCTGGAGGACCTGTTTGTAGGTGACGGTGTTGGGCTTGATTCCGCGACGTTGCATATCCTCGTAACAGGCCTTTGCTCGAGCCTTGGACCGTTGTCGTACATACCCAGCCATGATGATGGTGAGCACGTATGCGTCAAAATGGTAGAGTGGTCCCCAAGACTTTGCTTTGTCTTCCATCTCGGTAAACAGTTCCTCGGCGATGTTCATCTTGCCAGCATCGCAAGCGGATTGAATGACCAAAGCGTATGTGTAGCCGTCAGGGCGCACGCCAACGCGCACGAGTTTGCGAAACATCGCGAGTACGACGCGGAAGGGTGTACCGATGAGAACATAAGCCTTGAGGAGCGTGTTATAGACCTCGATGGATAGATCGCGACGAGAGGGCGAAGATTGCTGAAGGTAGTCAAAGATACGGACAACGCCTTCCCATGACCCGGCTTCCACGTGGGCATTCATGAGAGATGTGATCATCTTGCGATCAGGGATGATACCCTCATGCAAGGCCTGCAAGTAAAATGCTTCTGCTGCAACAGCATCCTTTCTCCGAGCGAGAAGGCTAATAACAGTGGTGTAGTGGACACGATCAGGCTTGAGCTCGGCAGCACGCATCTGATCAAATATGGCAGCCACCGAGTCGACATCCCCGTGCTTCGCAAAACTTTGAAGGATGATGCTGTAGACATGACCATCTGGACGACAGCCAGCTTCCAGCATGTTCTCCAACCAGAAATCGATACCGTCAACGTCGGCTAGCTCGGCATGGGCAAAGATGACGGTAGTGTAGTGTATGACTCCCGGTCGTTCAGCGAGAAAGTCGCCCTCCGAGGTCGTTGGGAAGAATTTGTGAAAGAGTTCAACCACCGTATCCACTTTACCCGCAACCGCATAAGCATGCATCAACATACACCGTGCAACCGGCATAGACCAGTTGTTGTCATTGTGCTTGCTAAAGAAGCGCTCTGCGCGATCCACGTCGCCGCAACGCGCGTACAGATGGAGTCCAGTCGAATAATACAATGGGTCGTCGATCGAAGGTTCCATGGATGTGAATATTTCGTGCGCGAGAACAAACAAGTCATGTTGTGCAAGGAGTCGGGTTAACTTGGCCTGGAGGTGGAAATTGAGGGGAAGCCGTTGTCTGCCCATCTCAAGTGCGACAGCATGAGCCTGGTGAAGTAATTTCTTGGCACAGTAGGCCTCCAGAAGCAACTCGCCCATGTGCAATCGATCGTCCTGGGCTAACTGTGAGCGTGAGAGCAAAAGACTAGCTCCATCGTGGATGTCCGCAAGTAAATTAAGAATTGCCTTGCGGAACGACGCAGCCTGTGGGAAGGGGATGGTTCGAGAATGACTAAAGGTGCCCAAAAACCTCCACTCTCGAATCAGCAGATCGAGTGCGTACGAAGCCCCTTGTTGATAGCACGAAAGAACCAAAATATTTCGGTAGACACAGAGGAGAGTGCACCTTTCGGCGTGGTTGAGCCAAGTTCCTCGAATTTCTCGAGTGAGCTGGGATGCTTGGTCTACATCTCCCAACCACGCATACACCTGGGCAATGAAACATCTGAGAGAAATGATCTCCGGGAAATCGTCGCCCAACTGCGATTTCATATCCCGTAAAACAGGTTCAAGACGCGTTCCCCAGGTATATAACAACGGCAGGTCTGGTGGAGTATCGCCGAAAAGCTCGAATGCATCGAGAATGCGTTGCATGAACTGCAATTGCTCTCTTGGGGTAAGCATTGAGCTGTTTGCATCTGCCTGGACCGCTGCCATGTAAAGGTCCCAAGCGTGTTCAAGATCGAACGCGGTACGCGCAGTCAAAAGGGAACGGAGTTTGCCAGCAGCATCTTCGGGCTCGTGCGTGGGACGGACGGACGGCAGCCGATCGTGTGAACGCGTCTGAGAGGAGAGAGTATGTGCTGCGGATGAAGAATAGCGCCTCGCGCACAGCTGGGAAGGATGGGGGAGAGATTGTGATCGAAGCGGAATGACTTCGTCCATCATGAACAATCGATTTCGAACTGGAAACAGGAGCGTCAGTCTTGACACCAGACGATATGAAGTAAACGGAGTACTTGGACACCACGGTGAATGTGGAGAGATGTAGGAAGAATTCGGTATTGGGAACGAAGACGGAAGGTAACATAGATTGCAGTCGACAGGGGGCTCGACGGCCTTTTCCTCTCCCTTCCATTTCCGGGGCAGAGGAGAAAAGAAGTTGGTTGGAAATGGACGTCTTGCGGGTCGTGCCATGGAGCCAAGAGCCAACTTGAGGAGGCGGGCACCTGACGGTCTTGGTGCTATGGCGGCTGCCAAAGGCTTGACCATGAGCACCGCTCCAGGACTAGCACTGTACTGGCACCCAGTTCTAAAACGCCCTCACGAAAATGGAAAGCGAACCTACCTAGTGATGGACTACGAACGTGTTGGTGGTAATTCCGCTAGACCGACGGTCGCTTTGGGGGGGGTGTTGGTTATTATGTAATCACATTAAATTATTTCGATAAATAATTTACCGTTATGGACAACGAACGTGTCCCACGTTCTTATCAGGTCCCGTCTTCCATTCTCGCACAGATCATCTCCGGCGTGCCAACTTGACGCCGATGACTGTGTCCTGTGACCCCGTCCAACGATATTGACGTGGTGTCTTGATCGTATTTAGATTGCCCTGATATTGATAGCGCTTTGGCTCGCCAAATCGCCGGAAACCCCGGGTCGAGGCAAGTTCGGATTGGTTCCTTGTGGCTCTCGTCTCCCCGCCGTATGGCAACAGACGCTTACGGTCCGACCCCCTTCGAGTGGGCTGTGCGATAGAGCTCTGCCTTCCCGATCCCCCTCTCTTCATTTGACTCAACATGTCGGATCCTGACACGTCTTCTGAGACTTTGCCACCTCACGAAATCGTCGTCATCCCCCCACCAGGCCACGAAGGCAGACAGCTGCTGCTCGATCAGTGCACCAACGTGAGGATCGACGTCTTCGTACACGAGCAGCGATTTCCCCTCGACGTGGAGGTCGACGAGTGCGTCGTTCTCTTTCGATTCATATCTTCCTTATCTGCATTTTTCGCCACCCATTCCAATGATTAACAAAAACAGGCAAGATCCGACAGCAACTCATTTCTTGCTCCGGCTAGTACCTTCTCTCACACCAATTGGGACAATCCGAGTATACAGAGTGGAGGGGACAAATTATTACAAGCTCAGTCGTCTGGCTGTTATCAAGCCCTATCGGAAATATCGTTTCGGGCGTGATCTCGTGCTTGCATTACATTGGTGGGTGAAAGACGATGCAGTGCGGAATGGACTGCAAGTTGCCCAAGTCGTCTGCCATTCGCAGTTGCCTGTTAAAGGGTTTTATGCCAAGTATGTCAGGTCTGCTCCATGCCACCCTCAGATCGCAACTGAATCGTCTCTCTCCTTTCAAGGTATGGTTACCAACCGGAGGTGATGCTCCCACTTCCCTATGTTATCGATATGTACTCATTCTCCGCGGATAGGGGGATGAATTTGATGAAGATGGTGCTCCTCATCAAAAAATGGTTGCGTATCTGTCATTGTAACAATATTAACACACTGATGTAACAAGTTCGTGTACTGTCTGAACGAGTCACGAGGTATATGAACAAGTAAACTAAGGGGTGCTCTAACAATACAGTGTCAACCGAGGGAAACCGTCGTGATGAAGTCCGGTGTCGTGAACGAATGAATGAATGAACATAGGGTAATTAGCAACGACGACGAACAAAGTACAATGCCCTCTGCTAAACGAGAGGAGAAAGTGAAATCATAGTTGGGTATGTCTGTTCCCACCATCATCGTAGCCCATCCCGTCGCTTTCGCTTTCTGAGCTAAACGACTCAGATTTGATGGGACGAAGGGCGCGGAATGGGCTTTCAGACGGGGATCCAGGAAGAATGCTAAAGTTGATACTAGTCCCGTTACCAAGGCCGGTCGTTCCTTCCTCATAGAGTCTTCGCGCAGTCTCGTACTCGATTTTCTCCTGCTCCGCTTGAGCTAGGAACGGCTGAGAAGAAGATAGATGAGTGCTTGATGTTGCAATAGTAATGATTGACCAACCTTGCGCTCGTCATCAGTCATCGATCGCCACTTTGCAGCAGCCAAGACGCTTTGCTTAGTGGTCTCTTGTTCATCGCCAAAGATTTCCTTTACCAGCAGGGGATCCGAACGAATGCGCTGCAAGAACATGAAGTACGCGCTCAGTGGCTTCTTGGGAGCATTGGGGTCCTTGAGGTTGCTCTTCCGAGACCGACCCGCCTTCCGTTGTGCTGTCCGGAAGGCGTTCTCTCGTTTGATATCCTCGGGCGTCAAAGTCCGCATGTAGGCAGTATTCTCGCGCTCGCGTGCCTGTTTGAGAACAAGGGATCGTTGCTTGTATGGCTAATCATGGAAGGTCAGCCGTAATTCTCAGGAAGCATCGGCGCAGCACATGCCTCCTTTTCTTCCGCGGTCAGGTTCGCGTACTCCTGACCGGCTTCCTTGGCAGCCTGTGCAACATTAAGTTTTCTCGTACTTGTTGCCTGGTGGCGCTGGATCCAATCTGTGAAGTAAAGCTGCCAAGCGGATGGTGCTAATTTGGGCGGCTTCAACACAGATTTGAGAGGAGCCACTAATCGGAGATAATGAAGTAAGTAATCAGCATGACGACAGTCACAGAAGGGACGGATATGATCAGATATGCACGTACGCGATTCAGACGACTTGAAGTCCCTGGGGGGTTCATCTGGAGGCGACTTCTTTCTCCGTCGCACAGTGGCGTCACGATCATCACTAACGGAAACCGATTCTGCACGATGGCTGTAGGCCCGTGTCAGCGTAGCGACGTTAGGGGATGGGGCGCTCGATGATTGGAACATTAGACCCAGGGGATTGGCATCCCTTCTCGGTTGGAATCGTTGACCCTTGGCAGTGTAGGGGTTCTCAGATAGGGGAGAGCGGGGCACCGAAGTGGTGGGGGGTGCATAATGAGATGAATCCCACAACTGCGATGCCCACACGGGCGTTCTCAGCGAAGTGTCTGCGGGAGAGATTGAGGCTACACCGAGACCGGGAGAACTGAGGTAACCATCAGAAATCTCCGTTGGCGATAGCGATCGAGGGAGAGGATGCAGGGCGGCGAAATCAGATGGGGAGAAGGAGGCATTCTGAGGGAACGCATTGTTGCCATACGGGATAAAGGGAGGCGATTGGGGGTCTGATTGGGTACCGCGTATGGGGATGGGGGAAGAAGAGGACGGATCCAAAGGAGAAACGTGCGAGTCATTCAGCCACTGAGAAAGATTGGAGTCATCGAGATCGAACATGGGCTGTGCATCGTCGAAGCCAGCAAAGGAGTGGGAGTCATAGAAGGTGCTGCTGGGAGACGCGTCTGGGATATCAAAGTCGGACGCGCGACGTGGAGAGGTGGGATTGTCTGAGAGGATGGGGGAGATGGGCTGATTGTAGGCGAGGTCGCGGGAGGGATCCCAGGAAGGGGAGAGGAGGGACGGATCGTCGAGCTCGAGGGGGCCAAAGATCATCTGGTCGGTATCGGCGGGGGAGACGAGGTCGTACGGGGAGGCGTCGACAAAGTTCATGAGGGGAGTCGCGTCCTTCATAGGAGCGTCTGTGACGGGGGTCGGACGGTGGGTGCGGTGAGGGTAAGGGGAGAGTGGCATTGTACGAGGGATGGGCGGAGGAGCGAGGGATGGCGGGGGATTGGCTTTAATAGTCATCGGAGCCGGTGGATGATGAGAGAGCGAATCGGGAGAGGTGTCAGCGGTATTCAAGCAGCTGTATGAGTGAAATCGGGCAAGGACGAGAGGGGCTCGGCTGGATGTCCATAACGGCCCTCGAATCCTGTACCGGGCTGCCAAACTGGTCATCATGTGCTAGCCTGACTCGTCTCGATTCAGCGGTTTAGTTCTTGGACGCCTGCGCGTCTACAATTGGTCGAATATCGCAAATCTACCGGGTCGGCATGGCCATATCAGGTCCTCGCAAAGAAACGCCAATAATATCGGTGCCAGACTCACGAGTACCGGTACACACGCTCTCAAATCTCTTGGATGGCCCCATGCACACATGTCCACGCGATCGAACTGGTCCAATTGGTGCCTGTGCTTGTCAGCAACCAATTAGTGAGCGGCGTCGCGACCGGCGCTCGGGGCAAATTTAACAACGTCGTTGTTGGCAGTGCCAGTGGCAGAAAGAGCATACGCGCGACCGGCCCTAAAGATTGACTACAA
This sequence comes from Tylopilus alboater, assembly GCA_038090535.1. Classification (NCBI taxonomy): domain Eukaryota; kingdom Fungi; phylum Basidiomycota; class Agaricomycetes; order Boletales; family Boletaceae; genus Tylopilus; species Tylopilus alboater. The sequence goes on along the minus strand of JBBPMW010000021.1, from coordinate 25,065 downwards.
TGAGCAATTTCGACCCGAGTCGATGGGCCCTATTGTACTACATCGCCATCCGCCACCGGCTCAATTAATCCGCGTTGGGCCAACATGGGAAGTCGCAGGGCTGTGTTCTCTTTGTACCATATGTTTTTTTTTTCTCTATTCCCCAAACCAACTTCATTTGGCAGCCAGCAAATCGTGCCCCAATCATAGAATCACGATGGATTCCACCGACCGATACCGTGGTCCATTGTATACGCTCTTCCCTGGCTGAAAACGGAAAGCCATGTCATCAGCACAAGGAAGCCATGGTCATACATCAATTTCTCTGCTCGATGCGCATCGCTCAGGAGGGAAAGACTACCCACCTCCCAGTCCTTCACGTCCCTCATGATCACCCTTTCACGCTCCAGTATCGCTTCCTGTCTGCGGTACGCGTCCCGATCACCCTCGGCCAAAAGCAGTGGGACAAGGTGGATGCGTGACCAAACCTTCTCCCTCTGCAGTTCCCTAGTGGGGAAAATCGAATGGTCAGGGTCCAAGTCTGAGAAAAATGCGCTTTTTCTGGCACGGCCCGAAACAGGCCAACGTCGCTGATAAGAGCTCGGCCGGATCCTCCGCCGAAGGAGACACGTTTTGCGACGAGCGCACCACAAGAAGGCACGTTTTACAGCCTGCGGACCCCGTATGCGCTATTTGTGAGAATAAACACACCTTCTTTCTAGGTTTCCCTTTCCAACACGATAGAACCCGTACGCACACACGGCCGTCACGGCACCCAGGATGGCTAGACCACTGGGTCCACGAAAGGGAAGGTTGCGTTTGTACCTTACGGCCTCAAAACCCCCAGGCGGGGGCATATCCCTGTGGAGGCGGGGCAGTGGTCAACATGGTGTGATGCGTACAAATTGTCGACGTACTGCCGGTATTGTATCGACACTGAGGCACCGATCATGATAGGCTCAGCATTCTGTTGACGTTGTAAACAAGCTCATTGAATACTCACTCGTTATGGTGAAGAGGTTGATGGGTCGTGGATGTATACTAGTAACGCTGGCTGGCGCACGCTAAGACCAATTCAAGACCAGCCCTAAAGCCACGTGTACCCACACAACTCCACCAGTCTGGAACAAATTGAATGGACAGCTTCAATAACACGGCTTGTTCCGATACGACCCCATGCTCTGGTCAGTTCCTGTGGACATTATTCTTATGAATCGTACCCTTGAATGCCGTCACATTGTTGCACCCATCGACTCACTTGCATTGAGTCCAGAACGCAAACTGGTCCAAACCTTGTGCGACACCTTTTGAGCTTGATGACGAAGCGAACAGAGGCTATGATAGTGTAAACACCGAACGTTGCTTCTTAGACATTGTACACGCTCGTACGAGGCCTTACTAGCACGCGTCTTCATCGAGTACGACGAGCCGCGAGATACGAGATACGTGGTCAGAAATTAGCGGCTGCCCTGATTCGGGACTCAACGCCAGGCAGAGGTTTCAACTTTGAGTAATAAATAGCCAAATGCCAACTCGGCATCTCATTATCCTTTGACGCCGCCCAAAGCACCGCCATCATGTCCCACAACCAATCCCCAGGTCCTTCCGCTCTCCCCAGCTCCCAGATGTTCGTCCAGCCCCCCTCGGTCACCCCTTCCGCAAGGCAAAAAAACAAGGCATACGCTACAGGTATTGCCGCCGGCGTCGAAGATGAAAAATACCAGGCAAAATACAAGGAGTTAAAGCGAAAAGTAAAGGAAATCGAGATGGTGTGTTGTACTCCTCCCCGTGTCCGCTCTTTCTCAGTTATCTCCTTTCGCAGGACAACGACAAACTCCAGTTCAAGGTGCTTATGGCCAAAAAATCCATTCAGCGCATGAAATTGGAAAGAGCGTAAGCATATCTTCGGCTCCCATCTGCTCGTCATCTTATGTGGCATCAGTGTGCTGTACGAGCGACTGTCCACCGTACCTCCTTCGCCAGACCTTCACGGGCATACTTCCCTTACTCCCATGCATACTGGTCCTGGGCTGCCACTTCAACACGCACAGCAAAAAGCAGGTTCGGGACAACACCGCGATCCCCGAAACATGGACATCAATGACCCCAACGCAGCGGACTATGTCTATCCTTCTGGCAATGTTCGCGTGATTTCTGGGCCAGACGGACGCCCGGTCCAAGTATCAGATGGACCCATTGGACCAGGGGTGGCACCTTCACATGCAGTGTCTGCCGTGCATATGTCACGGCGTGGTTCCGCCTCAGGCCATGACTCCCGCCAACTTCCACCCCTTTCGCAATTGACTCCTGTGCAACACTTTGAACATCCGCGGAGCCACACCCAATCCCAGCCTCACACGTCCCATCTTCACTCATACAGCAACGGATCTGATTCCCGCTCACGTCCCCACTCGTCGTCGCATTCCCGGGGACAAGGTCCACCTCCGGGGTACCACCAAGGAGCACTTCCTCACCCACAACAGTATCCTCCGGAGTCCGTCCCTTCTGGTCAGGGAATGCAGAGTCCCCCTCTTGGCCATGAGAGAGAACGGTCCAGAAGGCACGATACTCACGAACGCAGCAGTCATAGCGGCGATCCCTATCCGCACGGGCGACACCAGATGGCACATGCGTCACCCCACTCCACCATCATGTCACCCACCAGTGCTCGCGGATCAACCACACGTGTTCATAATCACCAACGTGTCGGACCTGGTACGAGCATTAATCACTCAGACTTCGAACACGAGCGTGACCTCGAGAGGGAGCGTAACTGGTCGCGTCAACGCGAACATGATTACGATCGCGAGGTTCCACGTGACTATACAAATTCCGCACCAGCCCGTAACTCGCCGCCTCCACATCTGAGGTCAAGGTTAGAGAGGGACTATCAGGATCATCCTTATCGACTTCGAGAGGAGCAAATGTATCTTCGCGAGCCCATTGGTCCAGGCATGTATGGTCGATCGTCTCGGTCTGATACGCCCGGGTCTGTTTCCGGGTCTGCCGACGCGCAAACGCGATCCGACGGACATCCGCAATACTATGATCGAGAGCGCCAGAGACCCTATGCACCCCGCGGAATAAATCAATCACAAGCCCCAAATGAGGACACCGACTTTGTTCACGAAGATGGCCGTTCACACAACCGTGATCGTGACCGTTGTGGATCATACATACCACCTGAACAGCACCGTCCTCCTTTGGAACCGTCGAGGAAGCGCTCTCGTAACGACATGGATATAGACGGGGAGGATGACGTCGTTTCAGCCCCAGGGGACAGCTCAGGAGGCGGAGATGGTTCCTTGAAGTATGGAGTAACCCATCGGATAGATGACAGAGGTTCGAAGAGACTCCATCAGGAAGGTATACCGTCATCCGCCCAAAGCTACGGCGGACACGACGAACCAGAGGAAGGCCATTCCGACGATTAGGGGTTCGGTGAATATACTCCGCGCACATTCCCATATAGAATTTCTTGTGCTAAAGTGCTTCTAGTCATTATTTCGTTGTCAGTACTGGTCTATGTTTATGTTGGTCGTTGTTTCGGGCAATATCGTAACTTATGGTTGTCTGGATTCACGGGTGACCCCGACTCATCTATATTCATGCTAGCGGATCAACATAAAAGTGTAGATCTCACTGCGCGCGCTTGGTATACACCGCGAATCTCTAAAATTAGCCCTTGCTGGAGGCCAAGCCATACAAGGCGACCTCAGGAAATATGACAGGGACGATCCACAAACCAAGTAATCTGAAAGAGCCCGACAGACCCAGTGCTCCTGTCTCCGAAGAAGGAATCATGACGCACAATCCCACACCTCACCTCATCCCCGTCGAAGCTCGGCGGTCATGCCATTGTGGAACGCTCTGCCGATACCGGTGCTTCGATATTCTTGCCCGTCGTCGGGCTTACAAACACTCTCCTCTCTTCCTGCCATGCCCAATACGCATCAATATCCGCCTGACATCTGAATGCGTGGTTCTGCGGCGCAGCAGAGCCATCACGTCCGTCCGCAGGTGGAGTTTCCACACTTATCAGAAGGCGGTGGTCTAGGATCATGTCCATGATGGTGGTATTGCGGCCGAGCTGCCATGACACGGGGAACATTGTCTGATGGGCCTCCGTGAGAAGTCGCCGTGCCCCGCGCATGACCTTGGAAGCGTTCGATTGAGCCGTGGATCGGTCAGGCTCTAGAGTCATAGCGCAAACCGGGCTGTGAATTGCCGGAGCCTGTAGCCTCGGTATGCTGAATAAAATTCCAGTGGTGTACCAGATGCTCAACACTAACCGCGAGTGCGAATTTAGAATGCGGCGCACTATATCTCCGATGAGTGGGAACCAAAGACAATAATGATGGCCCACCTTGGCTGACAGGTGGCCTGATTGTAGTTTCCATTCCGAGTGGCAGATGTGCAGGTAGACCAGGTTTGGTGAGTCGACATTGTACGATGGAGCTCCCAAACGGGAGCTCTCGCCCAAACTGAAAGCCAGCGCCGTCCATTAGGATTCGGACTATGCCAGTGACATATCTCTGGCTTGCGCTGAGATTCGAGTCTACTGACCGAAAGTATATGTTAACATGCTCGGTTATCTTCGAACCGCATGATCGCTCTACCACCTACCTCGAGCTCGGCTGCAGTGTTGCAATAGATGGCGTGATCATAACATTTGGGATAAACCATAGGACCGGATGCAAATTCTGCGCACAGATTGAGAAACCGAATGCATTCGGCAAGCCTTCTAGAAGGATTCAGCAAGAACTGTGGTCGGCCTCTGAACCCTTGACTATTCCACACGAGTAAGCACCCGAGATAGATCAAACGAAGGTCATAGTTCTAAGTGCTTGTTGGAATTCGTCGAAGGAACGATAATTACACGGCCTGGTGGAATAATTCAACCACATCACCCATCCCCCTCCCTCACCGGTACACATGGTCCGCTACCGAAAAAAAATCAGCTGGTGACATCCGCGGAGTTGGATGAATAACTCACAATAAAGATTAGCTGCGATCTCCGCTTCAGCCCTGTCACCGTTCGCTAGCAGTTTTTCTTTGTTGTATAGAAGTTCTTCGCGGGTTTCCGTAGAAAATTCCTGATTTTGCGCTAGGGGGAAAGCTACGTCAGCTGGACATAAAATATGATACAACGAACCCACTTTCGACGATGGCATCGACAGGACAAGCCTCCTGGCAGAAACCACAATAAATGCACTTTGTCATATCGATGTCTAATTATAATAATGAGATGTTTACGGTCTAAATCTGAAGCGATCTTACCGTATTTAGTTGTCCGCCGCGACCCATCTTGACGCGCCTCGCTTTCAATAGTGATAGCTTGAGCAGGACATATCGCTTCACAGAGCTTACAGGCTGGATGGAACGTGAGGCGAACATACTGGGCATCTGAAGTGACATACCGATGCAGCGCTCCTCACCGCTTGGGTATCTCCGCAGGGCATGTTCACCACGGAAGCGGGGGGAAAGGGGACCCTTCTCGTACGGGTACATGATGGTATAAGGAGGCCTGAAGAAGTTCTCCATAACAATCCACATCCCTATGAAACATAAGTGACAAATTACGCATGCCTTTCCACCACCGACCTACCTCGGAGGATTTCGGTGAAGAAGAAAAGGTGAACTGCCTTGTCAATAGCACTTGGGCCGTCCTTGTACGAGTTTGTGTGCTTGTCCGGCTCATCTTGGGCAGACAATGTACCTGTAGCGGCAGGCGACCTGATTTTGACCGGACCCTCCAATCTGTCATGTTTATCGAGAGGCTCGGCATGAGAGTAACGGGAGGAAGAAATGTTCCTGGAAGCAACTAATGCAGAACGGTGCGCGGTAGAGCGCTGCGGTTTCAGCAAACGGTGCGAGAGCCCGACACCAAGACGCGGGCGGGCAAGGGACATTGTCGAAGACGACGGACCAGAGCAACAGTCGAATGTGACAGCCTGTCACACTATAGTAACGCGTATTTCGCGGGCCAATGATCTCTCGCGCATCTCGTCACCAGTTCATCATGTCCACTTCAAAAGCAAAAGCGAAGGCGCAACCGCTTTCAGACCAGGGTACGACGAATACTGCATTTTGATTTCATTGCCTCATCATGGCAGACTAGACAGAGATACAACAAACGTATTCTCGCTTCCAAAATGACTTGCAAACTCTGGCCGGCAAGATTGGTGAACTCGAGCAAGAAGCTGAGGAGCATGCGTAGGTACTTTGGTTACTTGGGCAAAGTGATGATCAAGTTTGGAGTCAGATTGGTTCTTTCAACATTAGATGAGGCTCTGAAGGAGGAGCCTGATCGCAAATGCTTTCGTTTAATCGGCGGTGTGCTCGTTGAACGCACTGTCAAGGATGTCGTTCCAGCATTGCAAACGAATCGCGATGGAGTGAGCCGGTGCTATCCCGCTCGCTTTGGCCCAATCTAACACGTATTGCTCAGATAAAAAAGGTGATCGCCACACTTACGGAGCAGATCAAGTCGAAAGAGCAAGAGTTCGAGACTTTCAAGCGAGAACACAACATACGTGTTATCCATAAAGCATGACCTCTTTTCCAGTTACTTTGAGTAATGAATCATTCGTTCGCACATTTTGCCTGAAAACTCCTCTAACCATTGACATCATATATCGTCAATCTAGGAACAGTCTTTACTCCATCATTTCTGTTTCATGTAGGCGTGCGCTGGTCTTTTGGTCCATTCGAAGGACAAGCGTAAACTCGTGGCTTGATATTCAAATATTCATGGTTGTAGAGTTGTGCTACCCCTCGATCGGCGAGCTGCGCCACTTGTGCCTGTGATGTCAGGTCCCTTTTTGGTAGGTCGCATATGACATATATCACATTGGCCAGTCCGCAAAAAGCGTACGGCCTCGTTATTGAATGATTGCGGAACACATTCTATTCACCCTCTCGGTATCCAGGTGCAGGTGTCCTCCGAGCGATCTCCATTTCAAACGGAGTGACGACCAAACTACAGCCTAGATACCGTTGGATACCTCGCGTGGTTATTTTTTCTTGTGGTCCCGTCGCAAGGCACGACGTCAGTTCCATGTGGTCAAATCTTGGTCTCAGGCTCTTCCTCCCATACAGATCCACTATTCTCCTTCCTTCACTCGGGCTTTCATATTATCTTTGCATTCCTTGTACCAAATCTGTCCTTTCTCATCCTCTGACGACCGCATGCGGGCATTCTATTTGATTACTGCACACCTGTCCATATGGTGTGGGATCGTTCTCGCAGCCGCCGATAGCCAACTCGACGCTGAGGAGAGTGCGTTCCTGGCGTCCCACAACCTCGCTCGCTCGAGATTCGGTGCGCAGCCCCTCAACTGGTCGACGACCTTGGCTAGTAAAGCCCAGACATGGGCGAGTGGATGCTGTTTCGAGCATACAGATGGCCAGCTTGGGCCATACGGCGAAAACATTGCGGCAGGGACCGGAAATTTCACTGTCGGGAATGCGATGAATATGTTCATGGATGCCTTGCGTGAGTCCTTTCGTTCGTGTCTGTCTATGCTTAGCTTCTCACATTTCATCAGAGGCATTCGATCCCTGTAATCCTACATTCTCCGATTTCACACAAATAATATGGCAATCTACCAGGGAGCTTGGGTGTGCGTCAGCTCCGTGTGACGGAATATTTGACGCAGCTTTTGGAGAGGCAACCATGTATGTCTGCCTGTACGAACCTGTTGGCAACGTGGTCGGTGCTTTGCGGTCAGTGCCAAAAAGTCGTCAGGCATATCTCGAACTCACAACTTGCCCTCAGAGATAACATTGACCCGAATCTCTGACTGTTCACCCGCGTCTATCAACCGATCTCGTCCTTCAACCCCTCGTTTGTTCGTTCCGTTGTTTTATATTTTGCAGCAGGCTGTCAAGTTATGGACTCGGGCGTATTATCTTATCTGAATTGTAACTTCCCGGCCACTGATTGGTCATTGATCGTATATTCGTGATGCTTGCTAAGGTGCGATCGCGAGTTGGGAGTCATTCGGTATATACATGCATCGAGCCAATTTTTCATGGTCGGATAGTAGTGATGAGTATGTGCGACATGGTGCGTGGAATCCGTGGATCAAACTGTATCAACTCCGTCTGCCAACCGCTAAGCGCTTTGAAACAAGCCTCACCGTGACGCTTGACACAGAAAGTCCCAAGCTCGCGGCAAAGTTCAAAGTCAGTCGGAACATACCTAACCTTTCAAGTTGTCAATGTCAATCATGACCGGGGCCAACCAGCACTCATCGACAGTTGCCAAGGACAACGGAGCACATTCCGTCGCACTGCAGACGTTGCCAGTTGAACTCCTGGCGGTGATCTTCTCCGAGCTTGATCTCGACTCCCTTATCATGGTCTCTTGTCTCTCGCGTAGGCTTCGGGCTGTTACTGCCGACACCTCCTTGAATCCGTGGAGACGTCCTATACTACGCAACCTTCACCGATGTGTTTACGAGAAGTCGCTATTCCACCTTAGCGTTCGTTCGATCGTACCACGGCAGAATTGGATCGAGATTCTTACTTTCGCGTCGTCGGGTTTTCTGTTGTTTGATAGCACCTTGCCCAATTTGAAGTCGTTCGAATGGGAAGAGTGCTTTCGCAGGAGGTTCCTGCCGGGGTGGACAAGGTGGAAAAAGGATAATTCATGGAGAGAAACTTTCATGAAGTTGATCTCTTTCAATCATGATGGTGTTACCCCCCTCTTATGAATCTCCCTCCAGAATGCTTTATCGTGTATGGCACAGAAGTCGATCCCCCTGCACTTCGGACGAAGCTTGGACCAAGTATAATCCTATTAATCCGATCCACGCTCCAAATCTCAGGCCGATTTTCCCCAGGTACATCGTCGTAAACCGAAACGGATCCGTGAATGAGCTCGAGGCTGCTTCGCGAAGCTTCAATCCTCTCGCAATATTTCACGAAATGAAGTCAGTATGCACCAGTCTGCGGTACTTCACGCCAGCTTACACTAGATAGGCTTCAGAATAATCTGGCTCATCTGCCAACTCAAATAAAAGTTAGCCAACACATTCATCGCTTTTCATCAACTAATGCAATTGATCTCCCACTTCAGGTTGTCCTTCAGTTGATGGATGTCCGCATCCTTGCTTTGGGTGCTGCAAATCGTCCCAGGACACCTCTTACGATAAACCGCAATGCTCATGCGTTTTTGTATCCACCGGGACTTGAGCCCTCCGGGACTACAGTTGGTTACGAAGGTCTCACTAGCCATCCGAATACATCAGGTTCAAGAGCCTCTGGTGCGTTTCTCGATTGTCGTCAGTCTGACCTTGAACTAAACCAGCAATCGCAACAGTGTCAACGCATTATGATGCAGCTTACCGCCCCCTCTCGCATCCTGTACCTGCACGTACTCACAGCAACTATCCAATGTACACTCCTGGAGGGGGTGACCAAAGGTGGTATCCGGATGCCACACTAAGAGAAGGCATGCAATGGGTCGGAGGGCTAATGTATGTCAAATATACTCCGCGTTTTATCTTTCGCTGATTTTTCCGGAGGGTTACCGTACAACTACATCATTTTGACCCTCATGAATCCGCTGCTAATGGGCTCCAAGGATTGGAGTTGCTTGGTGGGATCGATCACGCCCAATTTGCATCATTCACATGGCGTGATTTTTTGGCGATTGCACCCTGGATGGAACAGAGGATTACGAAGTGTATCTACGGGCAAGGTTTGGGAATCCATTGATTTACCTCCCCTGCCGCAGTTCCTACCAGTGGAAGTTAAAATCCTAACAATTAGACGGTAGAGTTGCGTGTCTTGGTTTTCCAGAATCCGCTGGCTATAGAAGATAAAGCAACCGGTCAATCTCATAACTACTGCAGTCTTGTTCGAGTGTGGCTGTTCTAGCGTTGCGATCCACAAGCCTTATATCCCTTGTACAGTGATCGAGGTGAGACATAACCTATGTTGTTCACGGAGATGTGAGATGACTGAACTTCTGCCATATACAGCGCCTTCTATTGTTCCTCTAGGCAGTACCGTGGCTAATTTTTGTTCTCGCTGTTAGACGCACCGACATCTCTCGGGCCCGTTAGACTGGTCCTGTATTATAGTGCCCCTGCGCAGGTTGGGCCTCGGGACAATGGATATTAAATGACCACGAGGGACTGCATATGGTTGGTCCGATCAAGTAGCCTTTCCCCTATTTAAACGCCCTGTTCCAAGGAGGGGTCCTTCATTTTTTTACCTTCACATCTGACCGACGTTGCGGGACTTCGTCTCTATACCCTTCAAAGTTTGACTCTTGGTTATGTCGCTCGTAAGGGTTTACCTGGTACCTTTCACCCAGGGTGTTGGCTAAAATTCTGCTTTCCGTTGACAGTGGAGCTGTCCAACTTGTTCTAAGTCGTTTGCGCGCAAGGGTGACCTTACTCGACATAAGTTGATACATACCGGCATCAAGTAGGTTGCACTAAAACGCTGGAGTGCCACCGGCTAACATATTCTTCAGACCACACATCTGTGAAATCTGCAGAAAGGGCTTTAGACAGTTTTCGGGTCTCAAAACACACCTGAATGTCCAGTACGGGATTCAAAATTGACTACTTCTATGTCGTACTGACGGAGAGAGACAGCTCCAAGGCCAAGCCTCATGTGTGCGGTATTGGTACCTGCACAAAGGCTTTCGGAGACCCTTCTTCGCGTACTCGTCATAGAAAAGAGACTCATAGGCGCGAAGGCGCATACAAGTGTATTATTCCCGACTGTGGAACAAGGTTAGTATGGTGCTTGAAATCCTTAGCCCTAGAATCATGATTTTCGTTAGGATCAAACGGCGGTCTGCATTCGTAGCACATTTGCGAAAACACGGACTCGATTCCAACTCGATTGATCTGGACGCCATTGCTCAACAGAATAACGAAAAGGGGATTTCCGAACCTCCCCGCTTCGCTTCCCCTGATGTGGAAATCAAGAGTCATCATAAAATAAAGTCTCTGAGCGTGCCCCCCTCTTCTCTCGGTAATAGTAGGTGACACACCGTTAGCTCTAAGCTACCCGCTAATTATTCGAAAGATTCTGGATACTGTATCTCGGGCATTGGCGGCGAGGCAAGTCGCTTGCCGGACAATGGCGGATTGTCGGGTGATGATCTATTTGACTGTCGACCAGCGAACTGGTCCCCCACAAACGATACCTTGCTCCTGGGCTCGATGCTCGATCAGACCGTGAATTCCGGTCCGTCAGGCCACCCGAACGACATCTACACCTACTTATCCAGCAACTTCGAGAACCCATTCTGTTTCGACGATATATTCCCCGCATCAGTTGACTATCCACTTCTCGTCGCCTCTTCTTCCAACCTTCCAGCATTCGAACCATTCTTGGGGGCTGGAAGTGACGGATCCCAGTCATTATGGTCATCTCCATCGTCAACGTATTCAACTCTGTATACCACCAACTTCAATGACGATGTAGTATCGCTATCGCTAGCAGACGACGTATTGCAGGAGCCGCGTCTGTACAACTCGATGTGATTCACGCTGGCATCGGAGGACTTTACCTTGCACAAGACATTCCCTTCAAGTTATATCTATAGTTTAGTCCACTCTTTTAATATAGTACTTTCCCTACCAGAGTTCACTGTTTCGACCGCTAATTACCATTTGGACGCTTAATTACCTAGTTGTAGCTTGAGACCCCACATCGGATTATACCACTGCGTCAAGTTGATTCAAAGCCAAGTAACTTGCAAACATTGCTAGGTCGTAGTGGGTCAATCAACAAGACGCGTCGCTAACAAATGTAAATAACGCCTTGATTTCTCAAGACCTCACCGCATCCTCAAATCCGGCGTTTGCTGAGACTGGCCGCTCCTCTGAGTCGCAGCTGCCTCCACAAATTTCGTTCGGGTGGATATAGCATGTTAGCATCACCTTTATATCCTACCCCACCATTTTCTACCCAGCTTCTGTCCGACGATCATGCGCAGCTCAAACCGTCCAAAGATATCGATGCGTTTAACAGTCTTCTCCCACCTCCTATCGAATTCGTAGAAGGATCATCATCTGGCGTGCTCGCAGTTGCCGAAGGAAAGTACGATCCCATCAACGGGACACCAAAAGCCAGTAAGGTGAGCAATCTAAAGCTCGCCCGTGCCATTAATGTCATGTGTGAATAGCAGCCTTCTTTGGACCAACCGAAAACACCACCTACGCAACAACATGCTCTTTCGAAGACTTCTCCGCTCGCAGCTCGGAACGCGAAGCACTCTCTGTACAACGGCATACTCGATTTCACTTGGCCATCAGGTTACGGTGTTGGCAGTGGTCTCCACAACATTGGAAACACCTGCTTTTTGAATAGTGCATTGCAATGCCTCCTCCATACACCCCCTCTTCTCCGTGTTTTGCACGCACACTCCAAAACGGACCCTTGTTAGTGCATCACTTCTTTTTGTTCGTTTGCATGACATTTTACCTCATCACTATTCAGGCAGAGTACAGAGTGGATTTTGCATGGCATGTAACCTTCGGCAGGTAATGATAGACTCGTACCACAAACCCCACTCGTTTACGCCATATCAAATTACATCCAAATTACAATGTACGTCTTGACCCCTTATCCGCGTAAACCATACTAACTGATAGATAGTCATCGCGAAACATATGCGCAAGGGGCGACAAGAGGATTCACATGAATTCCTCCGTTATGCTATCGATGCACTGCAAAAGTCGTGCTTAGCTGGTTATCCTCAGTACGCTTTCTCTAAATTTTCTGGTTGCAGTTCCTGACGGGCGAATTAGAAAAGTCGACCATAAGTTGGCTGAGACAACATGGGTGCACAGGATCTTTGGCGGGCGACTGCGTTCCCGGGTTACATGCCGAGAATGCAATTATAACAGTGACACTTTCGACAGTATGCTTGACATAAGCCTAGACATATATGGCTCGTCAACTTTGAAGGATGCGCTCAAGAAGTTCGTCGCCATAGATTACCTGAGGGGCTCAGACAAATACAGATGCGAGAAGTGAGTGGCCTGCGTAGCAGTGGCGATGTGTTTCGCTCACGGATTTTGTCGAAGGTGCAAAAAGGCTGTCGTGGCTGAAAAGCGCTTCACTGTCCACGATGCCCCTGCTGTGCTGACAGTACATTTGAAACGGTTCTCTCCGCTTGGCCGAAAGATTGGCCATCATGTTCACTACGACGAGCGCCTGATGCTCCAACCCGCGATGAGCGAGGGCAAACATGGACCCTCCTACACGCTATATGGTATCATCTGCCACGCCGGAGGTGGACCAAATTCGGGTCACTACTTTGCTCACGTCAAAGCAGCGAATGGACGATGGTACGAAATGAACGATGACATGGTCTCACCCAATCATAGTGCCCCCGTGGGCATGAAGAGCGCATATATTTTGTTTTATATGCGGGATAGGGGACAGTCGCTCGAAAGTGTTATCAGTCGGCCAAGCAAGGTGGTTGGTAGTCCCAAGAACAGCATCATCGGCGGTATGAAGAAGCGGAAGAATATCGATCTAGATGAAGAGGACATCGGTGTCAAGGCTGACCACCCCTTTATTGGCCCTCTTCTCCCTTCACCCATGCCCAACAACGTCGGTGATGGACAATTAACCACCACGACTCCCGTGTCCGACCCCCAGGCCGTTAATTTGAAGAAGAAAATAGCCGCTATAACGACCGGACCAAACACTGCTCTCACGAGTCTCATGCAGTATGACGAAGATGATAGCCTTGACAGATCATCGGAATCCATTCAGCTAGAATTAAAGACTACAGCGGACATCGAATCATCCCCTCCACCTCCACCTTCTACTGATTCACCCCATTCACCCTCATCCTCAGATCATACTTCCATTGCCCAAATACCTGCACTACCCTCGGATACCCTTCGTCCCAGTGGGATTGATCCCAACAGTTTCTACGCATCCCATGCAAAGAATGAAAGGAAGCGTAAATCCCCGTTTGGCGACGAAGATGATCACAAACCCCATTCCAAACACCGTGCGGTGTCACCCATCCAGACTCCCTCTCACAAGCATACACCCCACGGGCAGCGCAGAAAGTCTTCCTTTGGTGGTGGTTCCGTAAATCCCTACGATCGACTCCTTGGGAACAATCCATTACGAAAATCGGACTTCCGTCACAGACCAAGGCAGTACGGTAGCAAGCGAAAGAAAATGATTATATAGCCATGTATTGCCTGCTGTATCATGCGCATGTTGTAATCATCATTGCATCTCGAGTGTGCAGAATAGGTGTCTGATTGTGCGAATTGCACTGAGTAAATAAGGTAGCAAAAATCGAGTCTATAGTTTCGCCTTCAACTCGACTTTTTTGGCACTATTATCTTGCTCGTCCCACCAGATCACGGTAACGGTGGTGTCATCGCGATATCGGCGAGCAAAAGGTGAAGGGATGCTCATAAGTTTCCGTAGTGCATATGTATCGCCTCCGCCAAACGCGTTCCGGATTAGGTGAACGCTTAGGTCGTCATCTCCAAAGGACCATGAACCCTCAACGTTTCCCCTTGTCTTATCCTTGCCTTCGACAGTCGGTGATCCAGAACAGGTAGGGACCAGAGTCTGAAGCTGGGCCTTGGAAACTGTTCCTCTCAGGCCTTTTAGATGCCCACCCACAAGAGCGACCACTTCTTCCGAACTCAGTTTGTCCCATAGACCATCAGTGGCAAGTACGACGAATCGAGGGCCAAGACATTTCCGAGCATCCGAGGACCCATCATCGAAAGAAAACTTGCGGTGAGTGATGACCGGAGTTGCAGTAACATACGGCGGTGTTTTCAACGATGCTGGAGCTGGTCTCAGTGGTTGTTTGTTTCCAACCATGAATGCCTGACTCAAACTTTATGACAGTCGTCTCTTGGATGGAACCAGAAAAGAAAAGAATCGCACTCACACTTCCTGAACTTCGCGTGGCCACTTGTAGCGGGCATCTCCAAACGCCCTTGTAGGCTCAAGACCTCCCAGAACTCGCCCAGCGCGTATGACGCTTTCGGCCTCGTCTGGCGGGTGTTCTGACTGCATTCTACCCGGAGTTTAGATGTGTCGGAGAAACCAGGGTGTGATACACTGTACCTCTTCAACTCGTTCGGATTTCGGCCCGTTTGGTCCTCGCTCAGAACCTCGACCCTCCAAGAACCCGTACAATCCGGTGATTCCTCCCAGATACCCGCAACTGCTCGGCTGTCCCCAGAACATGCGACATACAAGTCTCGCTGGGCCGTGTCAAAGACGGTCATCAAAGCGCAGCTGCCTGAAACGGGCCTAAATACCACGAAACTGAGGAGAGCTACGAATCAACATACCAGATACTGCCGGAAGCATCACGGGCAGCGCAAGTGGATGCTCGCTCAAGTCGGGGATAATTTTCTTCTTCAAAGACTCCTTGTCTATATTGTTGGCGAGAACCTTCAACGGCGCATTGACCAACTCTTCATCGAGTTTGGTGAAAGCACTTTGTATAGCGGAAGAGATGGTCTGGGGGTTCTGGACTCCGGGTTTAGAGAACACGGAACCAGAAGATCCGTGTATGAGCGTGGAGAGTTGTAGTACAACAGCATTAATCAATGTGTTCGAGAGAAGGCGAGAAGTGTGCGGGCCGCTGTGACCGTCCAGTACAGTAAAGAATAACCAGTCCCCGGGACCTTTTGGGTCCGACGGTTCACGAGCGATGATAGCCTCGGCATGTGCGTCTTCTAGCGGTTCATTCGCTGCCACGGATACCGTGCTGTACCTCCACGTTATACCTCCCGGACGCGCGATGGTATCAGATTTTGCATTCGCGTTGAGGCGCTCGTTAACAGTGCTGAGAGACAGCAGGGGGAATGTCTTGCTGGTCATGACAGGCGCACCATCTGCACCGAGTATTTTCACGGGAACGTCAAAAGTCTGTGGCTTGTTGTATCGGTAATAAAGGTATGTTGGGGTACCAATAACAACTGTGGTAGCAGCTATGGGCTTCCAGAGTCTTCGGAGCATTTCCCGTTGAAGCGCTGCTCCCCTGCAATTGAAACGTCTAAATTTGTCGACGGACGAGTTGATTGAACTTACTAGGTTCGTTTCAAGTTCGGATTCAAGTAGCAGGTTGGACGAATGCCGCGTGTGGGATGAACCGGCATGTCACGTGATAATAATGGCGCGTGTAATCGATAAGATTCCCACTGCCGCAAGCCTGCCAGCCTCCACGCAACTTGTGCTAGTACCACGACCTGCCCGCTTCTCTCCCTCAGCATCTGCTGCCACCGTTCGGTTTGCCAGTCAGATGGCCAGCGTGAAACACCATACACAAGACACATCCATGTCCGTGGATGAGACCGTGAAAGCTTCACCCGAACGTTCCGACCCTTGTACCGAAGACCGTGGTGACACAGAGCGTGAATCCCCTTCACAACCTTTGGTGAACGTGAGTCAAGATATGTGTCTGATTGTCGCTAGTCCAAAGCCTCAAGCTTGTCCGCTTTTGTCGCCCTCCAAGTTTCTTGCAGACGTGATATCCTCACAAGATTCAGAGTGTTCGCAAGCGCCTAGAAGCGGTGCCACGGTGGCACTTTCACAGCAACCCTCTCCCGAGTCTTTGATGTCTCTTGGTATCAAAGTGAGAGACTTTGCATATGAGAACACCCTCCCCGCGATAGTTCCCGTGCCACGTGTCCCTCGACAAGTGCAGCCAGCACCCCGAGCACTCAAGCGCTTGCATAGAGACTGGGATGACAAAGAGGGTCCCTCGAACAGCTTGTCCCCAGTACGACCACTCCCGGGGCAAACAGCAACCAAGAAACCCAGATCACTAGAGCGCAAAGCAACTGAGCCACTGCAAGAACCAGTGGTTCAGCACACCCGCACCTTGGAACGGATAACGGTGAAGAGAGTGTACTCCATACTCACACCGCCATCGCGACGCACTTTGCCAATAACTCCACGCACACGATTTTCTGTCAGCCCACCAACATCACCCTTGACGCCACTACCCTCACATTTCGCATCACAAGAATCAGAACTCGTTCAATCGTCCTCCGCATTCCCGTTCGTCGTACACGTAGATAATCCCAGCGTGATGCCCGCCTCGCAGCTTGACTCAGAATCGCACCCCCCATCTCTTCATCCCGTCCTCTATACCAGGTTTACGTTGGACTCGCGTTCGTCCCCGGGCTGCTCTCCCACTCCGGGTCTGCCGCAGAATGCATCGCCTGCTCCTCTATTAAGTTCATTTCTCGAAGTGCCATCCCCAACCAAGAACTCGGGAGATCCCCTTGTCCGCAGGCATCGCGCTCGCGGAACTCCGCCTCCTTCGAACCGATATCAACTCCGTCAGCGGCCCATTCCATCTTCTCGCGCATCCACTCTTTCGCGGTACTCGCATCAAGCAAATAGTACACCCAAGTCGCTTCCACGGCGGACCCGCCACGTGCGGTGATTTCATTGACCATGTTGCATTCTGAAGTATTTATTCGTTATTGCTGTTGTCTCACTTTCATGTTGGGAATGGATTTGACATTCATCGCTAGCAAATGCATACAAGCCCTACACCGTATTCGTTGCGTTCCATCACGAGCTCTGTTACTAAATCAGATGCCCTTAAGCTACTTGTAGCCATTATGTGTACCCTGGACCTCGTAATGCATGTTTCCCACTATTTCTCGTGCATAAATCCGCCGTGATACCGCCATGACGTGCGGTCCATCTACGGCAATGGAAATGATCTAAGTAAATGATGCAGATTCGACCCGGCTCGGAAATGCAGCGCGAGCACCTGGTATTAGATAAAGATAAGGATACTAGGTCGGCCGAATTGAGGAGGAGATGAGTCGAGAGATGTGATCTGACATGCAAATATTAGTACTCAGTACTCAGCGGATATCAAGTAGCACTACCTCCTCTCTCCTCTCCCCATATTGATGGCAGTTCCCAGTCTTTCCAACGTCACCATCACCCTCCTCCCTGTCTCCCTGTCTCTCGTACGCATCCCCCGCTCTCGTCTCCCCCATCTATCACACCCCGTCCTCAGACAGATCCTCCAGCCTAAACCCATCTTCCTCAATGTCACCTGCAATGAGATCGAGCTCAGTCTCTTCGCAGAGCATCACATCCTCTCCGACTTTGAGCTCATAGCCAGGCGTGACAGGCAGAGGCTGCGTTCTCGCTCCAGTTCGGGGTCTGCTCGTAAGCGTCCCGCCCTCGATGACGATGATCGAGTCGAATTTTCTTGCGAGAAATGGAAAGTGCTCCAGCTCGACTCTCATTCCGATCAACTTGGTACGTCTCAGCCTATAGGGGCTTGGCATCATCTTAACAAGTCCACATAAGCAGACAACTCGGGGGCACGAGTCCACGAATTGTCCGCTCCGTTGGCTGCAGCAGGAATTTCCATCTTATACCAGTCTTCATATATGAGTGATTTTATTTTTGTAGGCCAATCATGGATCATGCGCTTTATCACATGTCACTCATTTATTTTCAGGTCAAGGAATCAAGACTACGGGAGGTCATGTCGCTGTTTGGGGCTGCTGGGTTCGACTTGTATTCATCCGATCCAGAACTGTTGATGTCGAGAGTCGTGTCCCCTCTCCTATCACCAGTCCTACCTGATGTATTCCAAGTCAGTGACATTGGCCAAGAGTTTAGTCTTGAGTCAGGTGCTGTTTTGACGCGGACCCGGAGCAGCATTGACGCTTCAGTCGCAGCCGCAGCATCAGCACTCCGGAGGTTGAACGAAGATACAGACGAGAAAAGTGGAGCTGGCCGAACTCCACACCATCGCCCTTCCCCACGAGACAAATCCCATTCACCTTCATGCACAGACGTTACCATTCTACCCTCCAAACTTGCATGCGTTGGGCTCGCTGACGACTGCGTCGACAGCTGGTCGCTCAAAGTTGTTAAGCTGGTTGCGTTCCCTGATCTCATTCCCATGAAAGAATCGCATCTCTTGCGCGGGCCTGGGTGTAATTATGCGACAAAAAAGGTGTCAAGCAGTAAAAGACTCGATGAAATTGTGGTTCCTTCTTTCCTGTCCTGGCCACGAAGAGGCTCAGGTTCAACTAATTCTGTCTCATCCTCGAGCGAGCACGATGAGGGTTATCTCTCTCACTCTCCCCGCAGAGATCCACCCTCGATATTGCCTACCACAGGTTCTCGCTCATATCCCGACATCTCTCACGCGATCCCGTCATTGACACCCTCTTTCAAACCAATCTCTAAACACCTAGTTTCGCAGGTGCATACACTTTCTCCTGTGGAGTTTCAATCGCCCACTCTCACACGAAGCGCTATTTACTCGCCTGCGGATAAGCAAATGAATAGCGCGTCCCAGAGGGTACCATTTTTTAGCTTTACCCGGACATCCGAAGGCTCCTCTTTGACAACGGATGTGTCTGTTCTCGCCGCCCTATTTCCACCTGGGGAGAGACACATGCTCATCTGTGCAGGGGAATTAGATACGCTTGATGCGCACGCCGCCGACTCGGATTCCGATTCTGATGAAGAGACCGGCGATGCGCTCTCAGAAAGCGGGACCTTGAAGTGTCTTCAAATTGATCTGCGTCGCTTCGGTTTAGGCGAGTACACTGCTACTAGGGGATTTAACGCCGTGCGACGCGCTAAACAATGGAATGTACTGTCCGGCCTGCAGATAAGCACGGTCTCGTTAGCCGCTACTCTCGAGTTCTCGAAGAAAATGGAATCAATCATATGTATAGCTCCACATTCAAAACTGCCAATCTACTTGTGGGTCTCTATCCTCCCGAGCTGATTTTATTGTCGACTACTGTCACATAGGTTGCCAAGGTGCATACTAGTCGCGCCCGCGATCTCCTCGAGGCATGTTGATGGCCCATCTCTTACTAAAACTGCTACTCTCGGGGGAAAAAATCGGCTTATCACGCATTAGTCGCCACTCAGTTCCCCATCTGGTATTCTTATCTCTCGGACCAGATACCCACCTCTTTCTTGCATTCTCTGTTTCTCATACCCCTTCCTCTTTGTTCGTTTCAACCCGTTCTCATGCTTTAAAGCTGCTTCATTACGCATCGGCATTGGCTTACGACGGAATTTCTTGGTGTATTGCGTGGGTCGACTTTGGATTATGCGCTTTGTCACATGTACGCGTATGTATTGGATTCTGGAAAGAATGCGATGGGTGGCCCTAAGGTCTATCAGACCTTACCACGTGCGAAATTGCACTGCAATATTGAAAGAGTGCTTTGCGACCCCAGGAGGTACTGCTAGTTCTTCCACGAGACCGAAGGGATCGATGACCCGAGATCAGTCAGTGTGCAATGGATCGATCGATGTTGGGCCGTATGGTATTCCACCGAAGTCGAGCCACAGAAAACACTAAAAGCCAACAATATTGACAGTTCACATGACTCTGGCTACGCACCAAACCCTGACTCGGAGTTCGCGTTGATGGTACCGCCGATAGAAGCAGGCTGCTGACATCTCGCCAGCAAGCACTCATAAATATACTGGCAATCATCGGAGTTGGTCCACTTCTGAAGGTACACTCTTTTTCTCGCTTCATTCACTTGTCTCCAGCTCGCCGAGCACGTCTGGACTCTTATTAGATGCGTCTGATATATCAGTGAATTCATCCAGACGATGCTACTTCGCTTTAGAATAAAGGTGGACCCCAGTCAGACCACTTTCTTGCTTTGTGATGCATGCGCTTCATCCTCCCTGATACCAGTCACCTTGGTAAAGTCTTTCATGATGAAATCGGCATACGTGACCTACAGAGTCGGCACGTCAGACAGTCGAACGACGATCTCACCAATACTTACCTTTTGTGCAAGGTCACGAATGAAACTCGGAAGTAATTTCATGATCAAAGCCGAGTACGTATAAAACGGCAAGTGTATCGTTCGAGACTCCTGTGAATCCAGGGCAGTGATGATTGCCTTCACAACTGTCACCGGATCCAGAGAGGGTACGAAGAACCGGAATAATGGATGGTCCGGGAATACCGCCGTGGAAAAAAGGGGTGTTCGAACGTGACCCGGACAAACGAGTGTCGTGCGAATCCGCGGAGAATGATACCTGTGACACACTGAAGGTTGGCAAGCGTCAACATACGGAGGAAGAATGTCCATACTGGTTATCCAGCTCATAGCGGAGCGATTCGTGCACATTTAACAGAGCGGCCTTGGAAGCACTGTAATCCGCTAGTGAGAGTCAGCAACAGCAGTTCTTCGAGTCAACGGAAGAACTTACACATTTGAGCGCTGCCCACAAAACTCATGACAGATGCCAAGGTAATCTAAGAAAAGTATGAATGATAATCGCAGTCACCGGGAAGCTTGTCTCGTACGATATGTCCGCTCTTCCTTTCAATCATTTTGGGCAAGAAGGCTTTCAGAGTCCAAAAGTGAGCAAAGGTATTCACCCCGAAAGTCCTGTATATTTGTCGTGAGCAGAATGTGGCTCCGCCAGCCAAAGTTTCGTACTGATAAATGTCCTGAGGATTGAGGTCAAGGATCAGTCTCCCTTGGACCACGCCGGCGTTGTTGACAAGTATAGTCGGGTGGCCAACCTAGGGCAGAGTGTGAGTTTGGAGATTTATATCTGAGTAATGCATTGACCTCTTCGATGACCTTCTTAGAAACTGCTTCGACTTCTTCCCATTTAGAAACATCACATTTGTAGTACGTGATATTATCTGGAGCAGATGATGATGAGCGTTCATTCCGCAAAAATAAGCCAAGAACACACAGTTTTCCGTTTGGATTGGCTTTATGTCCAGAACAACCACATTTACATTGCGCACTGCAAGCGTATTCGCTAGAAGTTCTCCTATTCCTGATGATCCTGTTGATGGTACTAAGTAAATATCAGGAGATCGACTGGTTTGCAAAAACGTACCGCCAGTAATGAGCACGATCTGCTCACTCCAGTCCAGAGGTTTGGGTGCAAAGAAGAGACTTTGCTGATTTCTATACGAGGTCGAGAGCCATTTTAGTAGCCCTATTGCAAGTGAGTGGGATGAACATCGCTGGAATATGCCCCACTCACAGAACGTGCACACCGCAGCACAGTAGCATGCGGAATTAATCACAGCAGCGGTCAATTCCCCGCGGGCATGAAAGAAGTAAAACACGGGAATGAAAACCGTGAAAAAAGGACCTGAATGCGGGTCAACGTGTGGATTGCTGGCCAGTCAAAGACTACGGACTGAAAGCAGTTTGTTGCAGGACCTTGACGATCATGTCCACGTCCACATTGTCGTACATCGGGATTGCATCCTCGCAGCCCTTCTCTGAAGCCATTCTCTGTTTCTTTGAACTTCAACCTTGGAAGTCGACTGTTTGACTGCTGCTGCTGTGATGAACGGGTGGCCCGGTTGATTGCGGTGTAGATATGAGCTGCAATGGCAGACCGACGATAGTTACTCAGGCTCCTGTGTACTTTGGCGTTTGCATGAGAAACTTTCAAACACGGGTACAAGCTCGTCGGCAAGTTGTACCAGAAACGGATCCGAGGTTCGATGGGCAAAGATCGAAACTATCTTTCACTGGCAGGTGCGTCTACGCCGCCGCATAGCCGTGTAAATGTTCATCGTACATGGCAGTCATGACGAAGCCTGGCGGTCGCAAAGTACGTAAAATACGAGCATGTTGAACTCCATCATCGTCTCGATTGGAGGCTTTGCGCAATTCGAACTGGTCAAACGTCACCGACTCGACTGTAACCTACTCGAGCTTCAGCACACATTGGCAGAGCGATCGCAACTCGACCACAAAATAATCCCCCCGCCGCCATCGACCAGCGTCTCAGTGAACTATTCAGGTTTTACCTGAAGCCAATCAACCAGAACGCCCTGTAACACTCCTCGATATACAGAAACAGCGCCGAACTTGAAGGACGCCAGTGTGCGGGTTGGTAAATCATGGGGGCGTGTCCTTCCGAAAGGTAGATCTGAATGCGTTAGTGGGTACGTCTGTATAAAATTGACTCTTGTCTGAGTTAGGTCACTGCGATGTAATTCAAGGGCCCTTGCTCCACTCCCTCGGTCTGGGGCGTTCTGTCCACATATTGAGGTAGAGTGGTCGTCAGTGGATTCTCATTGTCTTTACAACCTGCTTTTTTTTTTTTTTTTTTTCCAGCTGTTCAGGCAAGTTTAATACCAAACAACATGGATCGATTGAATGTGTCGCCGCTTCTGATGGATATATGCAATCCCTGACCTGATAACGAGATCTCGGACTTTGACGGCGAGGTGTAAGAGGATGTTCCTTTCCTTGTCGCTGCCTACGCAGATGCTGCCAACGTGAGCAAAATCCTTAAAGCTTGACGGTTGGGCTCAATAGATCAAAGTATTGTCAGGTACCCCCATTTGGCGTCAAATCTCCCTGTATCGCCTCTGCGCCTTGCGGTAGCAGGAGTACACGACGAGGTACAGGCTCTGGGCATGCACGATCGCGGGCGTGCCGTAAAAGTCCAGAGTGGGAAGGTACCAAAGTTTGCAAATGGCTTTCGCTTCGGGGTGTGAGTTGGCACTTTTTGGGCCGAGATTTAACGTGTGCGTACCGCAGCTCCAAAGCAGAAAATAAGCAGCCCGAGAGCCTCACCAAAATCGTCGGCGGAATCTCAAACGATAACGGAATCTCCGGCAAGATCTCGAGAAGTGGTCTTCTAATGATCACTATGCTGGCAAAACAAGTCGATATTCAAATGGGAGCAGCACTTCTCGTATCGTGTTACAAAGACCGGGGAACACGCAAGAAAGCAAGTCGCCTCCAGGCATTGCGATACTAGAAGCTTTCCTAACGTGGCTGCAATCGTTCGGAGGGGACCTGCAGCGACCCATCTCTATGGAGGTTCGAAATTGCAACCAGGGTCAAGGTAACGTGGAACTGACCAGGGATCAGGCAGGCTGTTCGGGCAGCACTCGAGAAGGCAAACGTTGCTGCACTGCGGGCAACTGATCGCGTGTTCGGCTTCTGGGAGAATAACTTGAAAATGCGGCGGCCATCTGCCGCGTAGTTCGGGGGAGCTTCCGCCTTAGGGCCATTTCGCTTCCGAGGTTGGCAATTCCGTTCGCCGAGGGTTGTGCAACGGAGCTATCATGCCGTTGGGCCTGTCGCTCAAGACACAGCCTGAGGATTTTGCGTGCCGGAGAATCTGGGCTGGATACGGACACCCCCCGTTGGCGCACAAAGATGACAGTTGGCAACACGATACCATCAGCTGTGACTCATTTTAGGCGTGACATGTCGACGGGACACACGTTGGAGCGCACCCTACAACGGTTGGCAAGTTAAAGTGAGGTGATTTCCGCACGGGGTGGTTCGCGGACTTGCAATTTAGATTGAAAGGTGGTCGATTTCCTAATGAGGAAACAGAAACGAAGATTGATGGAGGCATGTCGAGGTGAGACCTGCCTTGTTTGATCCCAAGTCCTGCTCTGATTCCCATGCCGTCAGTACCGGAAATGACCCCACCCAATTCTTTCGTGACTCTGGGTACCCGCCGAGGGAATAAAAAATGACAAGGACACTTGTCTCGAGACGTCGCTAGCCACGCCATCACTTGCTGGCAGTGCCATCCTTTCCTTCCCGTTTGCACTGAAACGAAGCATTTCTGTCGCTCTGTCGCACTCACCCTACAGCCATGCCTCAGACCCAGGCTGAGCTGCACGCCTCGTACTCTTCAAGGTCCAGCCTACTTACCAGCCCTCACCAGGCCTTCCATGGACTGTCGCCACAGAGCAGAGTGCGAAGTTTCGCCAGCATCTCGGTGAGCTGTCCCTTTTTCCATGCGGTCGTCTTTTTACTCAATGAGCTCCAGTCGTTGGAATCTCCCTACCCCGTCAGGACGGCAAACATATCCAATCGCGTAAGTCTCTAATATCTGTTTAAGCGTTTGACTCATCCATAGTCCAGTTTGATCTGCCGGCAGATCCGCGTCAGTGGGGCTCTAACTTGTATCCCGATGTAAAAGAGCCCGACGATGACCTGCATAACCCGGACGTGAGGGATCCGAGGACCTGGTCACATTTCGTTGATCGTGGCATCGTGAACGTGGGTTGTCTCTTTCTCATCATTGTATCCCTCGTCACGCTCTTGTGAGTCT